>JABVXV010000020.1:236639-321881 GCA_013365325.1 Dipetalonema caudispina | reverse complement strand
AATAATTATTAGCAGAAGAAATTGATGATAGTAAGGAATGTTCAACTGATAAGTGTATGATTCGTTGATATCACGAAGTAAAGATGAATCCTCAGATATCTGAATAAAATGTGTTTTCTGATAAATTTCAAAATTAATCATCTCATTTCTTCCATTAAGATTCATCGCTCAAGAGGAAAAAATAAGTATCATATGCCTGATAGCAGAAATATTGGAAAGAGAAACTGTTAACTTTAATTTTCGATGATTCAAAAATTAAAGTTACCAGCTTCTCTTTCCAATATGTTTTGATGATTCAAAATGCAAATTGACCTGAATATGCTTTTGTTGCCTTTTTTTATTTCACTTATCATAAATAGAAAGTAGAGATAAATAACAATTTAATTTACTGTACATCTAATTCATTTCCTTCCGGTTTACCTTCCTGCATCTTATTTAACTGATTAGCGTTTAGTTGAATTTTTGAAATTTGAGCCTTATTTTCCGGTCTTTTTTTCTTCTGTGAAATGATTAACAATATTTCAGAAATGTGCACTATGGTTCATTCTCCTATCTCTCATATGATACTTGACATATACTTATCAGATTTTCAATATGCTGTTAAAATGTGATTATCATTTATGGCAATGATAAGTAATTTGTCTCAAAATGTCTAATTACAATTTTGTTCCAACATTGGTTGATAGGTCTTGTAAATGACGAAATTATAATTAACAGTTTTTAAGAATTGGCTCACTATCCTGTTTTTTTTCTTTAACTTTTTACAAGCGTATTTGGCACATAATCTTTTCTGAAAAAGTTTTTTTTTTTTTTTGAAGAAAGAAATTGAAAGATTATCTCTAACGCTAACTTATCAAATGATTATCTTTCATAGCACTGATGAGAATTAATGGGATGATTCTGAATCATCGTTTTTTAATATAATATTCAAAAGAAAAAAAAATTAAAGAAAAGAAAAGAAAATCTTTTGCTAAATTCATATTTTGCAATGCTGTTTTGGAGAAACATAAGAGGAAATCTTCGGATGGTCAGAAAATGGTAAAATAACTTAAAGTTACTCATTAAGCGTGAGTATGCATAAACAGCTCAGTTTAACGGCTAAATTTATTTCCGACACATTGTTTACGATAGCTTCCTTCTGTAGTGTCGTTTCTTTGGCTGCTAAATTTGATGATGAAATTTGCCATATCCGTAAGAAAATATTTGACTTTCCAAACTTACACCTCTTTTGTTTTTGTTGCCACTCAACTGTTAGATCATTCCCAACTTTTATATAATTTAGCTGATTTAAGCAAAATAGCGAGATGAAAAGAGCTCGATATAAAGATACCCGAACTTCAGGTACCTATTTTGTTACACAAAGAACAAGTGAAAAAGCTATGATTAGCTTATTTAGCACTACAAAAATGTAAAATGAAGTTCCATGCGAAATTACAGATTTTAAATATTTCTAACTTACCTGTCTATGAGTTATGGATTGATGATTCTTAGTAGTAGTAAACTACTGAACGGTGATGCTATCAACTATCCATTACTATAAAATGTTCAGCTTTATAATTTAGCTTATTTTTTGGATCATTTAAAACTTGCCATAACAGTGTCAATTGTTTTACAATGTCCATTCTATCGATTAAATCAAAATGGATTTGAAGTTTTAATGATTAACGGATCATAAATTTATTCAAAGTTTTACTTTCTTCTTATCTTCCTACGAAAGCTTTAATTGGGGTGTTACTAATTTTCTTTTTTTAAAAGATGGAATGATTTAGAAAAAGCAGTTTCGTATCATATGATACAACAACATGTTGAATTCATCGGGTCCTTGGCCGTTTATCAGAAACATTTGCTTGAATCTGTCGCTGGAATGATTTTCAAAGATTGTGAAAGCTTTTAATTAGAATATCGATAACTGAATTAAAATTTTCACCAATGTTTGTGAATTTTAGGTTCATTTAACACCTCAACCTCATCTTACCTTTATTCTTTTCTATAGTAACTATAATTAATACAGAATTTTTTTTTCTTATATCTAAAAATAATCAAAATTAGTTTTTTAGAAATTTGGTTGCAAAAGCAAATTAACCGAAAAAATTTCAGATTTCCTGCAATGGATACTAATTTTTTTTAAAGGTTATAATGCGAGAAAATTGTATCTGTTTAATATTTTTATACCGCTCGTTTGATCAGTTTATTTGTTCATTGTATGGTGATAGATATGTGTACCGGATGCGGGAAACAAGTTATTGATAAATAAGAGATGTAAAAGTGAAGGATTTTTGATATTGATAAAGGCATAATAACGATTAACAAAACTTATCTTCTGTTCGAGAATATCAAAAATATCCGAAACAGCAATTTTGAAATAAAACTAGTTATCAGTAATCTATCTATCCTTGCATATCACTGAAGCTTTTTCTTCTGTCTCTCTATCCTCTCAACAATGCATCACATTTAACAAATTCCTATAAATAGCGATCCTTTCTTTAACTGCGCAATCTTTCAAGTTCTTAAAACTATCGTAAAATGTTCCGCACAGCTCTCACTGTTTCTACAATACTCGGATTTACTACTGCTTTTCATCGTATGTTTTGAACTTTCTCACTTTTCTAACCTCAGTAATTACACTGAATTAATAAACAGTATTATTTAAACATATCTAATTTAAAATAATATCAGCAAAAATTCCAATTGTTGTAGAGTTTCGAAAATTGGATTGTACAGCAAATGATAAAGGAGGGGATAGCGTATCAGGAAAGATTGGCTGTCATTTGGTTTTGAAAAATGAAGAATCTGAAACGGGTAGAAATGCTCCAGAAGGTTCCGGTTGCTATAAAGTTAGTCATTTTATTTCCCTAAAAAAAAAAAAAAAAAAAAAAATAGTAATAAAATTCAATTTATGTCTTCATAAGCAAAAAAAAAAAGTGAACACTGAATCCTTTTTGAAATTATCTTATAATTCATCAGTGCTCTGAAATAAAATTAGGATGGAACTCGTCGTTCTGGAGAAATTGCTTGAAATTCTTTTGCAAATTCAAATAATCTATTTCGGGTTTTCGTAATTTTTACTAATTACTAAATTTCGTTCAGTTTTAGGAAAATCTTTCATTAATTTCATCCCATTAAGGCATCACGAACAACTGAACTGTTTCGAACAACACTATTTTTGATTATTGATAAAAATCAAAGGCGCTACATTAGCATATTATTTTATAGCTTTATATGACTTTAACATATATCATAGAGAGATTATCCCATCTATTGTACTTTTTTCCTAATAGCAAATGAAAATTTTGTTATAATTAAGTGTTCAATGTACAACAGTTTGTGATGAATTGAAATCAAAATATTGAGAAATTAAAGTGAGACAAAAGAATTCCGAATTGAAAATTAGGACAGTCAAGTTAAAAACTTCACTCTAATTGTTTCATTTAAGTTTTTATGCAATAGGAGTTGGTAGAGAACAAAAAGAACATTTTTAGGGCTTTTTTTTTTTTTTAAATTCAGTATCATAAAATACTGTTTCTGAATTAGAAATGATGAACAAAAATCAATTCAAGGGAGTGGATTAATATTATGACCTCTTTTATTTCATCAATTATCCATCATATTAAATGATCACATACTACCTTAACTCACAGGTATAATTATCGGATAAAAATAGTTGAGAATGGTGAAGTATAGAAAATATTAATACCAAAGAGTGAATTGATTTTTTCACTCGCCATAATTTCTAATTTTTTGCATAAATTTATTTTCTTATAGGAAGGTTCAGGTGAAGATGCGAAAGTTTACTGCGCCATCGTTTGTCCAAATGCTCATTTAGTATATCATTCAAAATCATTAAGCGACAAAAACTGCTTCAAATTCATTTCATACGGAGTAAATTTTGTTAATTTCTTCAATTTGATGTATTAAAATTTACATTCAAGGATACAAATTTAATTCTTTAAAATGATCAAAAAGTTATCCTCCGAACAATTTCATCTAATAGATCTTTAAATTATATGTTCCCATATATATATGACACACTATTCCTGTTTGAAAGTTTCTTCATATTCTATATGTGACATAGAAAAAATATTTTATATTTAATATTTAATTACAGCTAATCCAAAAAGATGACGAGTGGTATTTGTGGCGATCGGGAAAATGTCTCAGCAGTTCGAAAGCATTCGAAATTGGTTGTAAATTCGACAATCCATTCGAAAACCAATTCCCTGATGACAATATAATCTTCAAACATTTAGCTTCCAGAGCACGAGCTTATTGAGACTGTAATGAATTCTTATGCTCTAGGTTTGTTTATTGAAATACTTTAGTCTTTGACCTTATTTAGACCTTACAGCTTCACAATCGCGCTCCAGTTTGTACGAAATAAATTTTTACTTCGCAGAAATTTAATGGCTTCGTATTTATAATTAGATATTTGGACATGTTGTTATCATTGAATATGCATGCGAAATCTCTATGAAATTTATGCAGGATTGTAAAATTTTGCTAAAGATATTTTCAGGAATAGGAATATGTTAATGAGTTTTTCATTTATTTTGTTGCTATAACAGTTTCTATTCATGAGTCCCATTTTTCTGAATCTTTCCATATTCTGGAATATCTGAGGAAGATCTTACAATTTTCCCAAGAATTTATTTCGTTGAATTTTGGCTTAGAAGTATTTTGTTCTAAAAGTTGAAAAATTGCTCAGTTTTTGAAAAAGAATAAAATTCTGATCTTAATTGGAAATGAAAATTGTTGAGCTCTGAAATATCACAGTGTACCATGGACATGATCTTTTAAATCAGTTTGAATCTTCTTGCATCCTACAAAGTTCCTGGTTCTCCATCAACTTTCTCTACCAGAAACTTTTCATCATGCCAAAAATTGTTTTAGCAGTAATAATAATAAATTTGTCATGACTTGATTACTTGTAAAATTAACTTATACAGTCAGGAAAAAGTTTAGAGAGAAAAAATTAAAAATGAATTTGCAAAACAAAAAAAAAAAAAACCAACCACGCTCAAAAACATAAACTTTTGAGAGAAATGAAGTACTTTTAGAAAAAAAAAAATCTTCACCTCACAAATAAAATTTATGACATTTCTATGGACAGTTCCATTCC
This sequence comes from Dipetalonema caudispina, assembly GCA_013365325.1. Taxonomy (NCBI): domain Eukaryota; kingdom Metazoa; phylum Nematoda; class Chromadorea; order Rhabditida; family Onchocercidae; genus Dipetalonema; species Dipetalonema caudispina. The sequence goes on along the minus strand of JABVXV010000020.1, from coordinate 316,765 downwards.
ATTAGTGATATTGGCGATCGTTTAATGAAACTGATCTCAGTGATATCGTGATACCAATTTGATGGATCTGATCTGAGTGATAATAAACAATAAATTTATGTCTTCATGCATTTTCATTTTCATCAATGTTCGAATTCTTCTCCTTACTATTTGTTGCTGAGCACTTTTTAATATTTTTAGTAGGTTAAAATTCATCATATAAACACAAAACATTTTAAATAATTGTTTTTTCTTTCCCTCTTAACATTAAACTCATACCAACAAATTATTAAATTTTCAAGTCATTGCAATTTTGGATTTGAAGATAACTTGGATAAATTCTCGAAAATGAGAAATACAATTTATTTATTTCTTAAGGTATCATGAAAATCCTGAACTAATTCTTGTTTGTCACATTTTTTTTTTTAGAAGTATTTTCCATGTCCATTATGTTAATTTTCATTGTACATCATTTTAAACGTAACCCACCAAATATTTATAGCAGTTTTTTTTTTTTTTTTTTGTCATCTATTCACTCAAATCGTTACTTGATTGTTGTATAGAATTGACGTCACATTTTAATCGAGAAATCATTCGTTATTGTGTAACATAAGAAGAAACGACATTTCTGGAAGACTATTTTTTTTTTTTTTTTTTTTTTTTTTTACTCGAGACATCCATTTATTGGAACTGTTACACCTTATCAATTTATCAAATGACTGTTGAACAAGTGACGGTAATTCCCTATGTATGGTTGTAAAGGAACAAACTTCAAGAATTATTTTCAGTTATTTATAATTTATTTATTCTTTATTCTAAAATGAATTTGAAATAAACGATAAGGATAAATTATCAGGAAAGCAAGAAATAAGCTATTAAAATGATACATAATACCTAATCAAGGATATATACCAATATAAACAACAAATTTCAATTTATTAATTACAGGACTGAGAGCAAAAAAATTGAAGAATAGAAATCCATCAAAACTTTTTTTTTTCGTCTTTTTTTTATGTGATTGAGGAAAAGAAGAAATTAGTGTAAAGAATGAAAAATCATCTCTTAACCTATCTTATCAGACAATACCTTACATTGTTATACAATCAACGTTAAAGAAGTAGAAAAAATACGACTATCATTCCTAAGATCAAAATACGATACACAGAATTTTCTTCAAAAGTGTTGCGAAAGATTTGAATTAACTGTTAAACTGGCCGAATGAGTTGAACCAACTTGAAAATTCATTTTTAACTCAGTAAATTTAATCAGATATTAGAAAAATGACTCTTCTCCACTTAGCCATGTTGTCATCAAATTTTTAATTCACCTTTTTTCCAAGGTATCAAATTCACATGAACACTTTGATCTATGAGATTTCATGTTTTTTAAAAAACCTGATTGTTATTCGATCTCCAACTGTTAAACTAAACATGACACACATGAATCATCACATGTCCTATTCCTTAAAATAAAATTCGATCGGGTTAATTAAGGATTATCAGTAAGTTTTGGTAATGTTAATGAAATCCGAAAATTGTTCTAATAGTGCGCTCATCCTCGATGTTTTGTTGTTTATTTCGAAAATACAAAATTTACAATTTAGAATAAGTTACTTTTGAATGAAAAACATTATGAGTAAATTGATAAATGTTTCCATCAGTAATGATAATAATTAAATAGTTGATAATAAGAAGTTAACCCATTCTTCGAAATCACATCGAATGATAATTGTCACATTTAAATCATAATAATCTAAATAAACGTAAAATTATTTGATCAATTTAGTATCATTGTCTTATCAATGAATTTGTATTTACTGATAAAGCGACATCCCTATGGACATGAATAGGGAGCCAAATATTTTCAAAAGTAATTAAATGCGCAGAGATGTAATCATGTAATCGAAACGTAAAACCAAATACAATCCGATACGTAAAAGACGTAAGCTAAACAAAACAGTCAGATGCGTAAAATACGTAGACCAAACAGACTTTTCATCCTTTTCAAAAAAAAATGGTAACAAAATCTTATTCTTAGCGAATTTTATTAGAAAAAAATTTTTTATTTCGTTTTAAAACTATGATTATATTGACACATCTATCACTACATTTTATAGTCAAACCAGTTTTCGTGTATCTTTTCAACAGACAAATTTGGCATAAACTATAGAAAAATTCAAAACATGAAAGCATATGTTATTTACTAGAAGTATTCCGTTATCTTTCTCTGCTACTACTTTCTTACTCAAAATTCCCGCTTCATGAACGAGGAAAGAATATATATAAACTTGCAATCATTGATTGATTCCAATAACATTGCCGCCAAAGATTTCCATTACCATTTTAATGTATCGAACGATTGGATTTCATTCTATTATTATGCTTTTTTCTTTTTTTTTTTTTGCTTATTTTTTGCACCAAAAAAGATTTCATCAATTATTTAATCATTTTTTGATTTATTCCAACTTAAAAATGAAAAAGGTAATCTGTCGATTCTTTAGGCTAATTTCGCAATGAAAAAGTTCCTATAGGAGGGGGGGAGGGGGGCGGGTAATATTGCAAGATAATTAATTACGAGAGTAGTTTGTGAAATTGATCAACTTACAAATGACATAAACCGGTACAAGGATCAAAGAGAGAAGGCAATAAATATTTTGTTGATCTAATTGAAGTATAAAATCCAATGATATCCTTGTAATGAATAATAAATCAACTGCCTTTAAGAGATTTGAGAAAGATTTTGTCAAGAGAGAAGAAAAAACATTAATATCTTAACATTCCCTTTTGCGCTTATGTTTTACCCTTACCTCTCCGCTTCTGTTTAATAGCACCTCATTTCAACAAACGATCGGTGATTGTCAATTGTCAATTGTGTCTTTTCTTTCTTCCATCTTCCCTCCTTCACTACACTACTTCTTTCAACCTCTTTTACTGCTTCATTTCTAATAGAATTCAATATATTCATTAAAAAAGTAATATTTCATTTCTGTTTCGTAATACCCGCCCTTTTGACGTCCTTCTTAAAATTTATGCCAATTTCAGGTGAAATTTTCGGTATGTACGGCAATACAATGGAAATTACCGCTTGGAGTCTTTTTGGCATTTTGATTCAATTTTATATTTCTCTCCTTTTTAAAAACTTTCAAATTTTATTTCTTCATTTTCTGCTCATTAACGAGAAGAAAATAACCGATTCATTTGCTCTATATCATTCCGATAGGCGCAACTGTAAACAGTTATTTAAAACATTATTAAATCTACAACGATCACATTTGACAAGTTGCAATAGTACTAATGATATATTTATAGATGTTGTTCAGGTTTTATTCCTCATGCATTATTACTGTGTTAATTTGTCTAATAAACGAAATTCTCGTCTTCGCTGAAGTATGGCCGGATCCGGTTGATGATGGTCGAGAAAAGTACCCGAAACCAACTACCTGGTCAAACAAACACTATGGACAGTGGTGTCGCAATCGAACTGTAAGCAGGTAACAATTCTTTTTTTTACTCGTAAGAAAATATGAATACGAAATTCAACCTATTTCATTTCTTTTTTTGATGCTTCATCACAAGATAAGTTTTCATTGATTTATGGTACAATCATTTTATTTTTGTTTAGTGAGAACTTATCTTCACTATTATATCAGAAGAATGTAGATTCTTGGGATATTTGAATTAATAAATATAACTTTCAAATTGGATGAAAGAGCAAATTCTTGATCAAATGAAAATTTTTTCAAAAATTCTTTCAAGAATTATGCAAGCTTTCTTCTACTGTTGCTTAAATCCGTCAACTCCATGTAGAAGCGGAAATTTCGTAATTGATAAGGAAACATACATTTCTAACTTAGTTTCAGGTATATTCAATGTCCGATGGGTTCAGCGTTTCATTATTATTCCTGTTGTGGTGAAACCAGTACCGAATGTTGTTTCCGATTACAGCCTACTGTTATTGCTTATTTAATTTCTATACTACTTCTTATTGTTGTTTCTCTGGTACTTTATCTTTTACTAAAATTGAATTTAGTTTGTCCAGCAGAAAATGTCATTGCTGATGATGAGGAAGAAGATAGGATAGTTTTTGCTTGAAGTTCTACATATTTGCTTTAAGTTTTACATATCAAAATTGTTAAATTGGTGCAATCCTGTCTAGAAATTTACATTGTTCAAGTTTGAATTATTATTTATTCATTTTTTTCGAAACAATTTAGGTTAAAAAATTATTGTTCATAACGTGGTCATATGTATGGATTAAATAATCATACAGATGAATCACTTTTAGCATCGTACTTACCGTTGTACAAACGATACCAACTGACTATGGAAATTTCACAATTTAATAGAATTGAAATAGTTTTGTAAGATAATTTTACGAATACTTAAAATATCGATGTAATCATACCCATTTTTTTTTTTTTTTGCTTACTTATAAATTGATATTACTTTTAAAATGAGCCTTATTATGATGCAGAACAGCTTCCTAAATAATTCAAAGAATTGATATTTAATAATTTTGAATTTATTCATATCAGTTCTATCACTGAATCAACAAAACAAACATTATTTCATGCTACTGGAAAAAAATGATACAAAAACAAAATTTGATGGGAAAAATTAATTTCAAACGACACAAGTTAATGAAATCAGTGACAGCTATTTTTTTAAAATTGTGTGAAAAGAATGAAGGTCAAAATATTAATTTCATGATTCTATGTGTATGGGCAATCTATAAAAAATTGGATAATAATTTCAATAGCTGGTTAAGCAGGAGTACATTTCTTTCCAAATTAATCAAGAAAGTATGTACTTGTTAATGATTAGGTAACAACTATAATTTCTATCTTAAGGAGAATAGAAAGATGAGAAGGATGATGAAGAAGATGAAGAAATTTTAAATCTTTTTCCATTAAATTTTATTCACAAAAACTACATTAAGATACCGATGACATGATCATGACGATCTCAACTAAGTAGAAATGATAAAATCCATATGATAATAATTAACATACAAGAAATGCTTCCTCAAAAAATTCCACAGATAAAATAAATCCTCTATATTTTAGTGTATCTGTTGAAATGAATGCATATGGATCGATGAGCACTTTTCAACGGTTAGGCTTCATTTCCATTTTTTTAATCGATTCTTCAAATGCTTCCCTCTCTTCAACTCCTCCTATTCAGAATATCATTCCCTATTGCATTTGTTTAAATGGGATGATACTTTCATCCATGCCAATATAATCATTGCTTACATTTCCTTCCAGAAATTTCATCGATCCTGAAATATTATTATCGTTTATCTTATCGAATATCCTTTTCTTTTCATTGTTTCCTACAAATTTCTGCAACATAAAAGAATTCACACTTTTTCCTTGTTTCTTACACTCTTTAAAAATATGTAAATAAAGATTGCCGTTGTTCAATCAGCGATTATGATATGATCATCGATGTCGTATTGTCTATTCCATTTATCAGCCTTCTAATATCTATCTACAATGATCATGTTTACTGTAATTTCTATTTTCAAAATAAAAATATCATTTTTACAACAGAATCAACGTTTTATATAGTTGTTAACATGTTGAAACCTTTAATGCTATTGCATTTTAATTGAGTTAGTAAAGTCACAGTAGCAACAAATGTGGTTTTGTAGTATCAGCTTTCTCAAAAACTTTTCGTGATATTAGTCTTCAATGAATCCAAAAATGTTCGACTTTTACTAACGACTTTGAATAAACTTTTCCGTCTTCAGAAGGCTCTAAGCTTTCAATCATTTTCATACTAACTTCCACAAATTGTTCTTATGTGCAGTATTTTCATATGACACATTAAACTTCTCTACCTTTTACTTCGACACTCTTTATTTTGCAAAGCTAATTATTGATTGATGAAAGCTTTCTACACCTTTATCTTCACAACAGGTGCATATGTGCAAGTTAATCTTTGCTTTTGAAATGTAAAGACTAGTTGGCACATCTTACATCTTGGCTCTATGAAACAATTTGATGCCACAAAGAAGAATTAGAGTTTTTCTAAAACTGCGACATGAGGTATTCCGAATAGAGCCAGAACGAATATCAAACAAACATGTGAAAGATAATTATTCTGCATATGCTAATACTTGATTAAGGCTTAATGAAGCGGAATTGGCACCAAAATATGGTATTTCTGATACATATGAATTTTTTTTTTTGGTACAATCTTAATTTTCACTGTGTCCAACATCAATTCTTTTACGATCAACAACATTTTCTAGAAGAATGTAAATTAGATATACAGCAACAGAAATCAAAAATCTGATCCTGTACCTTTGTTTCACTTTAATTAATATCCACAAGTATTTTTGCAAATTTTAAACAATAAAATTTAAAAGTTAAAAGCTATCTTAAAGCATTTGCTTATGATTACTACGCATCGCATTTATCCCTACAGCAAGTGTCACTTATTATAAATTAACTATTTGCAAAATTTGGACCATACTCTTTTCTCCTTTCTTTTTCTCAAAGATCATAATGTTATTACACAGAGAGAAATTGCTCCACCAATCAATGTTACTTAAAATTAACAAAAAAAAAAAAAAAAAAAAAGTAGGTAAATAAGCTGCAAATAATATCGGAATTAATTTTAAGAGAGATGAGTAGTTCTCGAGACCTTTTTAAACATGAAGAAATAAGTATTTCAGAATTTTTAAGGGCAGCTGTTGATAATAAAACTTAAAAAATGAGTCAAATAGTTTTTGTAATGTGTTCTATGAAGAGTAATGATAGGCATATTTATCCTGTGGTACAGTTGAACTGCAATGAACCCATCAGACGAAAAGGATGTTGAGATCGAATTGATGCAAAAGAGATGTTTAAATATATCAAGGTCATATTCCTAATAAATATTCCCATCGGTTTAATGGGCTAATAATTTTTTTTTTTTTTTTTTTGTTCTCAAGTCATTGCTGATGCATTTATTTAGCATCATTTAGATGTTACTATCATTTAACACTTTCACGTATTATTATCATATCAGTGCCAGTTGTCACTGCATATCAGTATCACGTATCAATTTTTCCCTTACATGTTTCAAATGAAAAGATGTTTTATACATGTTAGTAAAAGAAGAATTTTATCAGAGAGATCATTTCAATCTGACCTACAAATACAATTTAATTGCGTCATCTACTATGAATGTTACCAATGTCATGATATTAATGACTATTTAACTTCCTTCATTAAATCCATAATAATTTAATGCTTAACTTACTTTTAGTTTATGTATCAGCAAAGAAATATCTAAGCACAATACCAAATTTCCCCTTTCCCAAAAACTTACACTCTCATTAGCATTCTCAGTGACTTTGAATCCTCTAAGATACATTTCTATTTGCATGTTTTACTTTAACTTCTAATCCTTTCTTTTACTTTTGTTTTTTAGTCCTAAGAATTACTAAAAAAAAAAAAATAAGCCAAGTCTTTCACAGCCCAACACTTAAACAGATCCGTAAATTATTTCATACGGGCTGCGTGAAAATCAAACGAAGTGAAGTTTTTTGTTAATTTGTATTTTAATTGCGGTGAGTTATTGCGGTTCTGTGTTTAGATGTAAGTTTACCGTTCTCTGTCGATATCCATGAACAAATTAGTGAACTGAATAAACTATTCCACCCCATGTAAACATTTTGATGAATGTTTTCTAGATGGAGATCATAGCCGACTGCTTAATTATTTCAACTCAGCAATCAGCAAAGTAGTACAATTGCACATTTGCAGATTTGTTTATTACGATTTAGTTAAGATTATTTTATAAACTGAATGAGTAATAATATTATCAGGCTTTGAGCAGAAAAGTTCATATCGGAACTTTTTGTTTGTTAATTAACTCTTAGCTCTTTAGCAGGTGTTTGGAAAAAATCGTGGAAACAGTAAGTCATAATTCAAGATTGTCAATAAGCCATATTTCATGATCACCATGTTGCTCCATTCAGTAGTAGTTAAGCTATCGTCATGATACCCTGCGTTATTTTATTCATTTAGCTAAAGAGAAAAAAGTTCAGCTTCTTTCAGAAATACACATTACATAAATTTTATACTCCGTAAATATATTTTTACATTTCTGCAGTTTTATAAACCGTAATGAGAGATAATCTTCTACCAATTAGTCATTACTTCAGTCTCAATAAATACATTAAACAGAATTTGTTACTCTCAAACATGACTGTTATTATTCCTTAGCGTCTTAGTCATTTCTGACACTTCGGTTAAAGTTATCGATATTTGAATTAATATGTTTTCATACGTCTGATTTCAAATAAGCATACAGATTTTGATGTCAACAAAAAATTACATCCAAAATTTTGCAAAAAATGATTGTCGTTTTGGTCAAAATGTAGTTCTGACGAAAAAAATATCACTGGGTGTTTCATTTTTTTTTTGTCTGAGTATTTCGTAAAAAAATTAATTCTAAAACAAACTCTGAAAAAAAAAAAAACGCTCTGTTGATATTCTTTTCAATTTTATTTTCCATTAATCGAGAAATCCGATCCCCATCCTGACTGTGCTATGAATTATCCCATTTATTGAGTTACTTTAGGATTTCTACTAGTGTTCTACTACTAAGGAATGTGAAATTGTTGATGGTATGAATTATTTTAATTGAATTTCAAATAATTAGATGTATTGGAAAGGATGAGCAAATTGGGAAAAAAAGTATCCTGGATATTCCGATTGCTTAGGAAAATCTGAAAGGATTACCTTTGAATGCTTCGAGATTAGTTGCAATAGTATAAACAAAGTTTTTGCACCAATAAATTTGGGATCACTGGATATGAATGAAAGTTTAGACTATTATAGGTCCTTAATTAGGACGGTTTATTTCAGCATTTTTGATTAGGATATGAATATAAGGAAATAATTAAGGTTAGTTAGTACTCAATGTTTATCATTCTCTTTTAAGGTCACTAAATATGTTTGCATGTGGTCGACTAGGGGTACATCTTCATCATTCCGTTCCCTTTTGATCGTATGTGTTAATATGTCTCATTAAAATAGCCCTATCAAAATGATACATTGTAACTGCGCGGGATATGTCCTTGGCCGAAGTAATACATTCAAACAAACAATATATTTATATTAGTGAAAGAGGATTTATTTTGATGCAAGAAGGCACTGTTAAGTGGGTGAATATTAGATTTATTATTTCATAGTGGCTGAAAAGATTGTTAGTTTCGACAATATCCCCATATTGAGTTGATTTCTCTATCTCTAGTTCCATGTATTAGATTTAATGATCATTGTATATTATCTGAGATCTAAATTTTAGATGGAATTTACAACAACTGAGTGAAGAAAGTTAGGAAGTTGGAATTACTATTAGTGTTCTCATCATCAAACCACAAATCTAAGAATCGACAGTAGTACATGAAAACTTCAAATACAACAGATTTTCAGGATAATGGGTCGTCGTTTAATTTTATTAAAAAAGGTTTTTCTATGTTCGTTTTTAATCGATTTTGATCCTGTCGCTGAAAGTTCAAGATGCGGGATTGACCTGAAATAGAACAAAAACTCTATAGGTATCATTGGAAACCTTATATAGGTTGAAGCATTACCTAATAGATTATTTATGAAGATATTAATAAATCTATGTTATTTGGTATTGGATATTTTCACATTGGATGGGAGCTTCAACAGGAGAAAGACTTGTCTTTCATGTAGTTAAATTTTCGCAAGTATATAATTTAGATTAAAATTTTCATTCTTAAATCATACTTCGCTTTTTCATTTTCATTTATTGGAATTAATGTTTCATTGAACGCTTAATCGTTTCGAAATTTTTAAAATTCAGGCCTTCAACTTGAACTTTCAGAAAAACTTAAGGAAAACAGTAATGGAGAGGATCAATGTGGGAATGCACGTAGATATACGACGATCGGATGGTCGAGTTCACAATGCTGTTATAAGCGAAGTTCGTAAAGGGACGCAGTCCGTAACTGTCGAATGGTTTGAAAATGCAAGTATTTCAGATTGAAAATTTTTTTAAGCTGCTATTTGTTGTTCAGAAGCCTCCTGAGAGATTTAATATCGTTGGTTATCATCACGATAATGTATTTCGTTCAATTGCTTAACACCGTATTTTTCTGTTTGCGTCCTTCTGAATCAGTTCATTTCATCATTTTATTTCAACTTGATATCTTTGACAAGTGGGACTTATTTAGTAAGTTAGACGGATCTGACAAATCGAGTGTCTTTTATTTTAGTTTTTCAAAAAGCAGATTGGTGGAGTGAGTATATTTTCTGCAATTTTGAAGTTACAAAAGTTCTCGCAGTTAAAAAATTTTTAAAAATCCGTAAAGGTTTAAAGTCATAAAAATTTTGTATTTTTATAACTTTTAAAATATGAATTTTGTATTTTATACCCTAAGAAGTCATAAAAAAGTTATGAAAGTTGAGAATTTTTCATATTTTTATAACTTTAAAAATATAAATTTTATATTTTGCACTTCAAAAAGTTATAAAAGCTATAAAACTTATAAAAATTTCTGCAATCTGCAGTTTCTGCGATTAAAATATATAAATTTCTGCAGTTATAAATTCACTGAACTATTAAATTATTAGAATGGAATGGCGCTGGTGATTTAAAACAGCATGGATTTAAGAATCTGAAGTTATTCTTGAATTAAACGAGGGTTTCAGGGAGAAACCAAAGGTAAAGAGATCGATTTGAAAACGCTGTTAGCAATCAATCCTACTCTGGCTGCACCACCTCCTTCAACGTCTTCATCGATGAACTTCGCGCTTCCTATCAATAATGACGAAAATCATTCAGCAGCAGTAATAGCATCAGCAGAACTTCAGCAAAGGACTCAGAATAATAACGAAAGTATGGCAGATATACCTTTAATCTATTTGTTATATCTCCCTGTTTGCAAATCTAAATCATTACACAATCATCGATTTTTTAGTAGTCATCTGCATAGTGACATTACAACTATCACTATCTGGTCATTTATTTCATTTTAGATTCATGGGAATCTCTAAACAAGGGATTTATAAGATGTTGCGAATCTCCTTATTGTGTATTGAATAATGCAAGTTGCCTTAATTACTTCCTTTATTTAGTGGACATTAGACGCCAAAGCCAGAGACTGGCTAACTCACGAGCAAATAATATCGGTCCATTGTACACGGCTACAAATGGAAACAATGCTGCACCGACCACACAGATGAATGGGCATAATCGTGTAAGCTTGCTACAAGCGCCTACTAAGCTTCCACCACCAAAGCAACAACGTTACACGCTTGACCCTTCATGTTTCGAAGTTGATTCTTTGACAGGTTAGTAGATATTGAAGATTTGCTAAAAAAATACATGATCAGTCTGCCAATCTCTAAACAGTAGTTTCCTGAAATGGTTATACCTATGTGAAATGGTTTTGGGGACTTGAAAAAGCTGGCACTTTATATTCTTGTGTTTTATTGGTACCAAAGATGTCGAACTCCATTTAAATCTTCAATAATTTTTATGAGTCCATCAAATAAGCATTACGTAAATTGAATAGGAATTAATTTGTTCGGAAGACTTTGATAGCAGTAGAGCAAGCCTGAAACTTGGTGATGTTATTGCAGCAAACTGTTGGAGGCAATTTATCAAATATTTCACTTGCGTACACAGTAGAAATACTCACAAGCACAGCTGGGTAACTTGTACGGAGATTTGACGAAATTCCCTGTAAAAGAAGCATTCCCGAAAACTAACAAATTCTGATATTGGTTCACTGGCTATGATATCCATTTTCAGTAGCAACGAACGAAACGATGGATATCAACACACTGAAGGCTAGCCAACAGCAGAATCAGAAGTCCTCAACAGTACAGGAAATTGAACGGCTACAAAGAAACAGAGAGGAACGGCGTGCGCAGCAGGTTTAATTTTGCCTTTTAAGTCATCAGTACTCTATGAGCGAGGATTTCCAGGAAAAAATGTGAGTTTCGTTCCTGGAGAAAAGGGCTAAAGAACAGCTTGATCTAAGGAACTATAAGGTGAATTTTCAAAGAATAACGTTTTTGATGGATTTTTTGGTGCTTTTAGTAAACTTTTAGGTATTTTTCATTTGCTTAAATAAATATGAATGAAATTTTATTACCTAAATAATTATAGCAAGAGGCGAGAAGGCAAAAGGAACAATTGAAGAGCATTGATCCTGGTAATCCAAACTGGCAGTTTTTGACAATGATTCGTGATTACCAATCACAGATTGATTTCCGTCCATTGAAGATATCTGATCAGGTAAAATAAATTGTTTTAGCAGATCTGAGGGATATTTGGAAAATTAGAAATTTCGATAAGCTACCACTTTAAGAGCGGCATAAATCAGGAAGCAAAATTTAATTAATTTAGAAATCATGAAAGTGATAGAAATATATTTCAAAATTGCTAAGTTCCAGGTGACTGATCACCGAATCTGTGTTTGTGTTCGAAAGAGACCTCTTAACAGGAAAGAAATCATGAAAAAAGAGATTGAGGTTTGTGTTCTACAGATTTTTATAATGCTGTTCTTGACCACAAAGTTAATTTTGTTTCCAAAAGTTTTACATGACTTTATCTGTTTGCAGGTAATAACGATTCCAAATAGGGACCATTTGATTGTTCATCAACCTCAAGTAAAAGTGGATTTGACGAAATATTTGGAAAATCAGAAATTTCGATTTGATTACACTTTTGATGAGAATACAAGTAATGAAATGGTTTACAAGTCAGTTTTCAATTTTAATACCGTCAAAATTTTGTTCTGCAGAAGCGGAAGAAATACAAGAGATCAAATAATGAATTTTCATATATAAGCTAAAATGAGATCCCTTTTAGGTTCACTGCACAGCCGCTTGTGAAAACAATCTTCGAGCAAGGTTTTGCTACATGCTTCGCATACGGCCAAACGGGATCTGGTAAAACCCATACTATGGGTGGCGATTTCACGGGTAAAATGCAGGTAAACAAGAAATTTTTATACCGACCACTTTTCACTTGCTACTACTCAAACTGTTTTTTATTTCGTTTCCTATCTTTTTCATATTCAAATTTCACTCAGCTTCCTATTTTTATAATTTTCTAGTCTGAAGTACATGACCACATACAGTAAGATAGTAAACATATGTTTGGTAAGGAATGCCGTGATCTATTTAATACTTAACTACGCACGATGTACGCTCAAGAACAGTGGAGAAAATTTTTTCTTTTTAGCGGCGAAACCATCTCAGAAAATGGCTTCTGCAAAAGTAGCAATGTTTTTCAAGTTACATAGTTTTTATGGATGGTTTACTATGAAACGAGATGTTCAATTATTTTTTACACGTAGTTGGTTTGTGCATAAAAGACGCAAAAGACAAAGTAAAGTAAAGAGTAACTATATCTCAACTTTCTTTAATTTATAGGATTGCACTAAAGGCATATACGCTCTTACAACAAGTGATGTGTTCAAACTGTTACACAAGGATTATAAAAGACATAGCCTTCAAGTTTGCTGCAGCTTTTTCGAGATATACGGTGGTAAGGTCAGCTCTATGGAAATGTGAAATTTTGTTATTTTTTGCACAACTACCTGTTAAATTAAGCTTTTTAGTTAAGAATCTTATTTATTCTTTTCATCTGCTCGCTATTTTCGAATATTGATGCCTTTCTAGGTCTTTGATCTTATCGGAAATAAAGCCATGTTACGGGTGTTAGAAGATGGTAAAAAAGAGGTTCAAGTGGTTGGATTACAAGAAGTGCCGGTTCATGATGAAGATGATGTTGGTATTTTCTATTTTGATCTTTGTATTTTGAGTGAACTGATCTTATCAGCATTTCGTCTGGATCATATTGAATGCAACAATTACGCACAGATCACTGGTTGCATTTACGAACTTACAACTCTGCGCAGTTGTATCATATAATACATTTTGTTTTAACAGATATCATGTTTTCTAGATTAGATCTTTTGTAAAAAAAGCAACATGTTAAGCTTTACCAGAGTAATGAATATTGCTTATTTCAGGTACTAGAATTAATAAAAAAAGGAACAGTGGTACGGACAGCGGGTACAACTTCTGCTAATGCCAATTCATCTCGATCGCATGCTGTGTTTCAAATTATTCTCCGTAAAAAGTGGGTTTCCTTGGAAGTAAAAGATTAAAAGATCTTCCTGCTTTCTGAAATTCATTTCATTTCCTTTAATTTCGCTGGAATATTCATATTTGGTAGCATTACATCGACAATCGTTTGATAGAGACTAAATTTTTGATTAATATTTCTTCAACTCTGTATATCCACCTAACAAAGGAGTTTTTAATGTGGTCGAAAGGTAAAGGCTTGGGGAAGTAAAAAAAATCCTATAACAGGGAATAGATATTCTATCTCGATATGTATTTCTTTATAATACATAATTATGACCCCGGTTTATTTCAGGACGGAGAAGGGATTAGGACGTGTATGGGGGAAATTTTCATTGATTGATTTAGCGGGCAATGAGCGAGGTGTCGATACGATAAATACAGATAGGCAAACTCGCATGGAAGGTTCAGAAATCAATAAATCTCTTCTAGCTCTCAAAGAATGCATAAGGTGAGTAAAAACCCGCAAATTTTTTTCCACTTTTGAAACCTTAGATTGCAGTACTTATTGTCGAAATATGTTAATGGTTCTAAAAAAGAAGGAAGTGAATTTGACTTCCGCTGAAAAGATGATGTGATCTACTTAATATGTAAAACCAATTCTAAATAGAAGGAGCTGAATTAAAGGTTTGGAATAGCCATATTCGACATGTTCTAACGTCTTATCAATACTGAAGACAACGCACAGAGGCCGAGCACTGTCAGTTTTCCTGACATTATTGCATGATTTTAACCTACTTTAATCACACTTCTTCTATTCTAGAGCAATGGGTCGAAATTCAGCGCATGTTCCATTTCGAGCATCCAAATTAACACTCGTACTTCGAGACAGCTTCATTGGTTCGAATGCAAGGACTTGTATGGTGAGGCGTTTGAAAATTATTTCTATATTTATACACTTGTCGAAATTTTTATGAACTGCACTTGGTGCATTTTTTATAACTACAATGTATTTCTGACAATTTATTATGATTACAGATAGCAATGATTAGCCCTGGCATGTCTTGTTGTGAGCACACTTTGAACACCTTACGATATGCTGACAGGTACTATTCGTTTTTCAATTCCTTATTATCATTTAACATTTACTTATGTTTTTTCGTTTTCAGAGTGAAGGAATTAGGTGCTGAAGATGGATCAAATACACCAATGGAAGATGAAGAGCTTATGCTAAGTAATATTGACGAAGATTATGATATCCTACAGTCAAGAAATGTATGCGATTTGAGTTTAATTAGAAATTATGACTCCAACACCTTTTGATTTGCATCGTGGAACCTTCCATGCGAGTTAACCTCTCTGTATTTATCATATCGGCACTAAAGCAATCAAGGGAAATTTCCTTCATACGTATTCTGAAATGAAAACATGAAAAATAAAAAAATTATATAAAGATGGAATACCTGTTTCTTTAGCTTATACGGATTTTTGTATCTTCCCATACCTCCTCTCTTTCTATACCTTCTCCCTTCTGAGTAAAAATCTTTCACTTCTTACGGTGATATATGTAGCGTGAAGTTAGTTAAAGCCTTAGTTCCCTACAGGACGATTGTTAATATAATGTTACCAGAACAAAATATTTCAGCAAACAGAAAACAGTAAAGAAATCTTTTTGCTTCTAAAAAGAGATTAAAACAAGAAAAGTCTACTTTTTTAAAACTTTCAACCGTCTTGAACTTTGTGTTTTTAATTGTTTATGTGAGCTGCTTTTGATGAAAAGTTTGAGATGCTAAGGCGATTTGCTTTCTTTAGGTATGGTTTAAGTTTCAAGGCACTGAAAGTTCGTTTTAATTTTTCTCTGTTAAGACATAGACATTTGGCGGAGAAGTATTCACTTGAGAAAACGACATCTGTGAAAATAAGTTATTCAAAAATAAGTAGAGATAAATTCTTTGACTGAACTTTTTTAGGTAGCACTCTATTAATATTTCTTAACAGAAAAATACGTAAGTGGTACATTTCAAAGGTGTTTCTTAGAAATAAATAGGTGTCAAAATTCCTTTCTCGTTATCAAAGTTTTAGGAGCTAAACGATGAACGATATCGATTACAGAGAACATTGCAAAATATATCCCTAGCGGAAGAGAAGTCTTGTAACGAGTTAACTGCATTGTATGAAGTAAGTCAAGAAATTCCTCATAATTAAAACTTGTAAACTGCTGATCGCTTATTTTAGTACTGATGAAGATGAACTTCTTTTTTTTATTTTTATCGCTGATACACAACAGCATTCAATATGTATCTTTTTTAGGATATGGAGAGAACAAAAGCAGAGATGGCATCATTGCTGAAACGACCCAGTAAAGTAGATTATGATATTGATGCTTTTGCTACTGATTTGCAAAATTTTGCTCGTGAGCAACGTGACAGATATATGCGTTTATATGGTTAGCTGTATTTCTTTGCAGTTTACCTTATTTTTCCTCCTAATCTTACCTCAGTAAAAAAAGCTGGCAATAATGCTGTTACTTAGGTTTTTAAAGTTACTTTTTTAAACACTCCCCGTGATGAGTAATTGTGTTGAATGATGAACTATGTAAGAGATTATAGTCATTCCAGTCTGTGACACCGAAGGATTATTTTTTGTTTTCATATATCTATGGTTTGATAGGAAAATACTTCAAAATTAAAAACTTGTTGAAATCGCAATCGATGAATCTACAGGTACTAATAACACAAAAGATTGGGAATGAATTGTCGAGTCTTAATTTTAGATAATGCCGAGTGTCTAGTGTCAGAACTTGGGAGAGAATCGGAAATTAGTAAGAAGCAAACAAATCATAAGCGGCATTGAATCAGATGGATGTAATTCCCGGAAGTAAATAGTTCGGCTCATCATATAAACTCATCGCTTGTTGGTTTCCATTTTCATCCTAGTAGTTATTATATTTGTTAAAATTTAACACAAATGTCTCAACAAAATTTGTTGTGCTTTGTTTGTTCATATAAAGATTTCGTATGTTTCTTGTGAAATCTAAACTGTGATTATTTGTTTATTACTCTTTGCACTGTTTTGTAGAATTTCTGCTCACAAGTTCATGCACTGTAATCTTTTCTTGAGTATCATTTTTATGCTTTCGATGGCTTCAGCTTGGATTTTTTGTAAAGCTTAAGGAAAATATTCTGGTGTTCATTGGGGATCAGATATTCAAATTTCTCAGGTCCAAAAGTTACTCCATGCTACAGAAAGTTGTGTAGATTTAGGAATATCCTTGATGCATAGTCTCACAGGATTTATCGTATATGCTTTGGTTAGTTCAAAAGATATATGTTCAGTTCAGTTCAAAAGCTTGATTTATGGTGCTGAAATACGGGTTGCATGTCTGAACTCTCAATTTTAATGTGTAGGGATTTGAGGATAAGACGTAGTTCTTTCATGAAATAATTTAGGATCTAAATGTAACTGTGGTTATGAGTAATGAAGGATTGTAAGATGAATCAAGTTTCCAGGCTTTGTCCTGGCATAATCTCTTTCCCCAATTGGTAAGAAGTTACTTCCCAGACTGTGCATTCATGACTTAATTTCCTGATTTATTACTAGAACATATGTGTTTTAGGAGAGAATATTTGGAACCCAGAAATTTTCAAGTGTTGGTAATGTTGTTGACTGTTACTTGTAATGCGATTTACTTATGTGTATAATGCAAATTGCAATGTCACAAAATATCACTGCACTACTTTTGGAAGAGTATGTGTTCTCGAAAAAGTGGATGTCTACTTTTTTGTTAGGGTTGTGAAGAGGGCGATGTTCCAGGGACAGAGTCCTCAAAGAATTAAATGCTTCTTCTTATTTGTGGTCGTCATTTACTCAAACCTTTTTCTCATTATTGAATTATGAAATGCTTTACATGTACAATTGAAATGAATCTGAATTTAGCCTTGTTTTCGAACTAACAGCAAATCGCAACAAGTTTTCACGAATGCTATTGGGTACTTGTCAAAATGAAATTTTTAGTTGTTTTTGATGGATAATGCCTTAAAATTACGTAAGAAATCGATGAGTTCATAACCCATATGAGGTGGAGGAATATGCAAATTGTTGTTCAGCTCGCGTAGCCTGAGGTTTTTTGAGAGAGGAAAAAGGAATCTCCGAAACTACTTTAGAGACAATTACGGAAGTCAAGCCGTAAATGCGTGGAACTTAAGATCTGGAATGCTGAAAGTGGAGCTTCTATTTCAGTACTTTAACTAATTTTAGAGTTAATCGTTTGAACGATGTTAATCCTTCCGTAATTTCACATATTATATCCCTAGACATACTATGAACCGTTCGAACTGTTCGCTGAAATCACTAGCGACATCACTGAATGAAATCCATTCTCAGCAGCAGAAACCAAATATTCCTGTAACGTTCAAGAATAAAAATCCTGTTGATAAATTGCGTCCAGGTAGGTTTAATTTCAAACTTCATTAACTATTACATGTAGGATTTTGTGTAAGAAAGCAGATGCAATTTTCATACAATACTGTGAAAATTTTTAGGAAGACATCGCTGTGATTGTCAAGCTAGATTGCATAAATTGATTCGAAATTGCATGAGTTGTGGACGCGTGATATGCGAGCAAGAGGGTAGTGGACCTTGTATGTTTTGCGGTGAACTGGTTTGCACTCGAGAAGAACGGGGAGTAAGTTCAGATCGACAGTTATCTTTGATGATACTTTTATCGTTGAATGAGACATTTCTTTACTAATTACTCTCAAACTTTGCTGCCTCAATTATTTCACAATGCATGTGGGAACTTTTTTATAACCTTGTAATAAATCCAACAATTTTAAAAACATTATGGTGTAGAGGTTACTCCTGGAAAATGTCACCAAAGATTATTTACATCATGTAGGAGACAACCGTAAATTAGATATATCGTTTATTCTAACTCCGTGAGATTTAAAGGCAGGTACCTTCTAGGCTTTTTTCTCACTGTCTGCTTAAATTTAAGAAACTAATTGAATGAATTTTGTCCAGCTATCAGAATTATCCATGAAATCATTTCAGATTTTGAATGAGCATTCAAGAAAATCAATCGAACTTTATAATAGATTAATGGGATGTGGAAATAGCGAAACTATTGGTGGAGGAGTATTTTCCTTGGCATCAGTTGGGAATGCATTAGCAAAGGCTGAGCAATACAAGAATAAATTATTAGTCGCCGATTCTAACACGTGGGCTCATTCATACATTTTAAATATTAAATTATGATGTCGTAGAGGTTTTTTTGGGAATACATATTTGTTGATAAAAATAAGTTTTATTCTTGAGAAAAAGTTGTTTAAACTAGGAAATTCTCAGGTACAATTGAACAATTTTAGAGAAATGAAGACACGCATTCATGATCTAGAATCAGACTATTATAACATGGAAAATAACATATATTTGACAAGAGAGGTTAGTGTTTTTCTTCATTGGAATTATTTGGAAAGACTATTCAGTTTTTAATACCTTGTATCTTTTTATGGCAACCAATATTGCGCTTGAAATGATTGTCGTAAATAGATCTCTTGAGCGAAGAGCATAATAATCATAAATTTTGTTTAATTTACCACACAAATTAAGTAACTGGAACAAGAAATCTTTACAGGAACGAGAAGCTATAATGGCACGTAAAGAAGAATTAAAAGAATTGAGAATGCGACAACGACGAGCTCTTATTGTGGACTTCGATTTGGAGAAAGCCAGTGTTTTTGAAGTAAGCGTTCCAAAATATATTTGGGTCAAATTTTCGAAAATCTTACTTCTATGTGTTACAGATAAAATAGTATGAATGAGATATTTATTTGTTCTCAAATTAATTATTGCTTCTCAGCGATTTGAAAATTCTCCTGTTTGCAGGAAAAATTTATCACTTTTCCCTATCAGTGGTTGAATTGAGAGCCCTATATTTCGTGTATTTCCTTTATATACTTTGTATTGTTACAGGTTATGATAGGAGTTATGAAAGCGGAAGATTTAATGTTTACAGATAGTCATGTAATAATATAAGTTGGGTTAAAAAAGAATAGATGAATGAAGTAAATTAGTTGCTTAGCCTCAAATATTCATTTTATTATGAAAGTCGGCTTAGACGTAATAGCAAATCTTCGTTGTAGTCTTATTTAATATACTTTTTTATTATTAAACGTTGGTTTCAGACCAAAGAAAAACATGAAGATACCCGTGATCCAGTGATCGAGTCAATTTTATTATCTTCCAGAAGACGGCAACAAATTGAAACATCAAGACCTATAGCGAAATGGGCTCCGGATGGATTTGTATTAAAGGTTTGTTTTACCTTTCTCTTTTACGCATGTGAGTGGACGGGAAAAAAAAGTTTGATAGGGAATCTTTGTTCATCGACCGTCTCTAAATTAATTAGAATTGTATAAACAAACTAAACTGGAATTGATTATTTCAAATACCGACAATTTTTCACGCTTAAAATTTGAAAAAAGTATTTAACAGAATCAGTTCATCTATGAAATGGAAACTGTGGCATAATGGAAATTTGTTTTCACTCCTTTACAAAGAGCTGTCTTTCATCTTTTGATTAGATCTGATTTGGTTTTGTACAAAAGTTATTGATGCACATAATCCATTACAGAGAAGTTACATAGTTATTTATATTACGATCTATCAATCTTTGCGTATTCCAGTATAATAGCCAGAGTAAACGGAAAAATAATCATCAGCAAGATAGCGACGATGAAGGCGATATGGAAGATGGAGCATTCATGATGTTAAGTGATGAAATGATATATATGGAAGTGGCAAGAAAAGGTTATTCGATGGGTATTATTCAGCCTTTTGCAACATTGCTAGCTTATGGATTTCGAAGGTACATCATACACTGTCAATATTTTCACATAGGTTTGAGAATAACTCTATCGGCGATTTTGACTATTTGGTTTAGTAAGAATTATAATGTATTGTGTTTTATATTTGAATGCTTTGTGTTGAATCTATAACGATAATGGGTATAGCATTTAGCAGTGAAACCAACACTAAACGAGTAAACTAATGTAAGTAAAGGAACGCTTTGTAGGCATTTTCCGTGGAATGAGGATGTTGATATTAGAGGACCAATACTTATTGCTTCGAAAGGTAAAAATGTTTCGAAAGATGAAATCGAAAAAGAAATTTCACGCTTTTCGCATTTCTTTCCGAATAGTAAGTAATTTGTTCAAGTAAATTACAAAAACAGAGCAATATTCAAAAATTAAAAAAGGAGTTACTGCATAATTTTGCAGAAGCTATTTACCTTGTTAGTTATTTGTAGTTGACAAAGATTAAAACAGTAATTCTTCTTGATTTTCGAAACTTTTGCCCATATTTGTGTTATTCTTTTTTATCTCCTTTGATCGTACGAATAAAAAAGATTGAATTTTTAGTTGATATGGAAAGACACAAACTTCCATCAGAATTCCCTCCGGGTGCGATTGTGGGTCGTGCACTGCTTACTGATTGTTTACCGATGGAAGAGTATAAAGAGAAGGTAACATTGATTGGTAATTGCTTAAAAATAAATATGTTTTATTGTATGAATTAAGTAATATTTATGCTAGATTAGGTTCTTGTTATTTAGAGTTTCGATAAAAGAAATCGTCAACGTAATAGTGATATCGTAAGACCGTTTCATATCTTTTTGATTTCTTGAGAAAGAAAGACCGCTACATAAAGCAATATTAGCACAATGTTTGCATAAATGGTTCTGATCTCAATTTAGAATTCTTAAAGTTTTGATTGTTAAGGGAAATGTTTAGTATCTGGCAAGCAAAGATTTTTGGGCCATCTTTTTCTTTTTTTGATTAAGAAAGTTTAGACATCGTAATTTTCTTCTACAATGTTGATTGTTGTTCAGTAATTCGACTTCAAGCCTAATTTTTCTTTTTCAATTAAACATACGGTTATGTTATATTGCAGTATTCGAACAATGAATGCTCTGGTACTGAAGGATCTTATGTGTTGATATTCGATGTCTTTGAACCGTTGCTGATTCCTATTCCTCATATTCCTCTTTCAGATAGTATTTATCGGGTTGACAGGCAGTTACTGATTGCCATAAAACAGATTCTCGAACCGGTTTCTTTCTCTTGAATGATTTTTGTTAGGTTGAAATTATAGCTCTAGCATGCTATGTGCTATGTAGATCAGAAAGGTTACTTATGCTTGTTATTTTATATAGTCTGTGAGTTCTGGGAGCATATGTCAAGATAATTGCTCTTCACTTATTGTATACTGACATTGCGGGTTTCATCATATTTGTTCATTTTAAATTCTGTGTAAATACAGCGAGTTATATTTCTGTTTCAAGATCTAATTTTTTCCATAGCTATCCAGTTGCAGTTCAAGTTAATAATGAATATGGATGCATCAGCATCAGAAACAGAAAAATATGAGTGATTCGAATGAACTTCAATTGTGCTGTGATCTTCAAGTTTTTACTTTACATTCTCCAGGTACTATGTACCAGTTTCATTTTAAAACCTATACTTTAAGTTACTACAGCAATATGTAGCAATGTTTATTTTCTATATCTAAAAGTAATTTATGTAGTTAGCTCTAATGGAATTAGTTGCAATTAAAGTTTGCGAGGAATCTTGTACCTGTTGAAATAAATGATTTGGGTCTAGTTTTTTGGTAAGGAGGATATAGTAAAACATAATGAAGATTTGAGACTCATACATTATGTGTTTTTCTAATTTATTCTTTGCTAAATGGCTTTGGTGATCTCTGGATAACTCTTCTCTACTTCTATATCAGTAGAAGTCTGAACAGAGTTACAGGGATTCGATGCATCATTTTTTATAGTGAACTCAATAAATTCTAACAATTTTTATTTTCCCTCTCAAGGTCATTAACTCTCTCTAATATGATTGTTTCAGTCAGCTATTAACAGATATAAATGCAGAACGTATTCTTCAATTTACATACATAACCAATGGCTCACATGTTTTTTCTTTCCTCAGAGGTACAATATTCTGTCAAATTACGTGTTTTCATTTTATAATTTATTCCCATTACTCATTTCTATGCAATTTATTTGTTTTCTGGTGTATCTGAAAATAAAGTTAAGAATATGAAGTTACAAATAATCCAAGATCATAGCATACAATCCAGCTCATCAAGTTGAGTGAGACTTTTCTAATCCTTTATGAAATTATAACTTCGAATAAGAAAAAAAAATCAGAAAAAGAATTCTGTTACTCATCAGCTTCTCTATTTGAGTTCATAATTAACCATTCAACCTATCTCTTTGGAAAGTTATTCCTCCTATAAAAGAGTACATATTTCAGCATGTTTAAATCTAACATTAATCTGCATTACCATAAACAACAATGAAATATTCTTATCATTTATTTATCATCCTTCTTAATAAAGTAAAGTGAATGAAGAAATTTTAGAGGTAATAATTAATACCTTTCCCACTTCTAATATTTCGATATTTAGATTCATTATACAGTTGCAAATTATAGAAAGGATATTGCAATGATTTTCATCGTACGGTTTCTTTTAGAGTTGAAATTGATTTAACAATGATAAATTGGCGGGCTGTACCTCTAATTATTAGGCTTATACTTTTCATTTCAGTTATATGTCTAGGAAGTAATTCGTTAAATTTGTTATTAATTAATTAATTAATTATTCACCACTTATATTTACCTGTTATCGAAATGTTTCCAATTAAGTAAAATGTTTTGATGATGATACTTTCTAGAACGTATCACTTTACGATTTCTTCTAGATTTAAGAAATCATTCCAGGGTAGTGATCATTCGATTATGCCCCAAAAATTGTATAGTCTAATCTATCAGTCTTGTTTTTGCATGCTTATCTGATCTTACAGCATTCTTCTGTATGAAAGGTAGAAAAGAAGAGAGGATTCTCTTCCTTTAGCTTATTTCTTGAAGAGATTTGGGATATCAAATATTTTTAGTGGGAACAGTTTTAAAAGGAAGAAAGTCAAACTATTATTAGTAGCCGATAATGTGAACATACGCTGAAAAATATAGTATTGTTAACGTTTAAAAACATAATGGATAAAGATTAATTTTAGAGTGCAGTGGTGGAAGGAAAAGAAATGCCTGCTTGGAGCCAACGTCTCGGGCTTAATGACGCTGAGGTAGGGAATGATGTATCACTAATTTGATTGGATTACATGTGTGTGTTCAGTATAAATCTTCATTTGGTGGGAAGTTAAGTGAAATCAAAACAGAATTCAGAAGTTCATAAAATGTTCCTGTTTGATTTATTGACGAACTCTTGAGGATTGTATTGTGTCACAAGGCATGATGATCGGGTCATTGGAGGTTTAGATTTTTACGTACCTCTCTCTATTTTGCCATGTGTATCTGGCACCTATACACAGATACTGTTTGTAGCAAAGATCGAACCCCATAGGAGTACCTGTTGGAAACTGAGTGGAGAATAAAAGAAACCCCATAAAGTGATATGTATATTCGAGTGTCACCAGTTGATACGGATGATTTAGTTATCGAGCTTTTTTTTTAAATTTCGTCATGTTTTATTTTCTTGGTTCGTGGTCCATTTGTCATCATTTTATTACCGTGATTAGCATCGTATTATTTAATTTGTGAAGGAAAATTGTGACATATTCAAGTTTTTTTTTTCTCTGATTAATTCAATTACCTTTCTAGGCGGAGAAGGTCGAGAAACGTGGACGGTATATTGCTGTAAAAACACTGGTCGGTGCTGCAGTTTACCCGTTAACACATGTAAAAATACTATTCCAACTTGGTTATGAGCCATTTCCTTTAACATCAGGAAAATTTTTATGGTTTTTTCGCGAAGCATATTTTCTTCCTAATGGTTTCAAATATGGTATGCATCTTCATCTTATCCTGCTACTATTTGTGTTTTGCTCAAGTTTCGAAAAGGATTTAATGGAAGTTTGAGTCAACTGTAGTTCCGTTAACTTGTGTGGTATTGAGCCATGGAAATTAGTAATGTTTTGTCTAGTCCTGTTTCAAATTTATTTCTCTCACTTCTAGTTAGTCTAATCAATCGTCACCAGTTTGGATATTATTGCTCATACTAAAGCTGTTATTTACAAACTGAATGTTGTTTAATTTTAGCCCAAAAAATATACAACCGCTTCGGATTACGTAAACTTTATACAGGCATCGATGCTTCCGTGGTTTCTCAATTTACTTCCGGGTTTATTGATCTTGCCACAAATGTTGTTAGTTTTTGTTGTGATCATTCTTACAAGGATCATCTTTAGAAATCAACTAAATTAGGTGATAACAGGTTTAGATAGGAGATAATTGGCAGAAAAAGTCTATGAGAATTACTTTTTATTAGGATTCAATACTGCTTGGGAATAAAGTGATTTTAACATGCATTTAAAATTACATGAGAATGTGATGAAGAATAGCTTCCTAACATAGTCAAAATTTTATTTTAATTGTTGCACATTTATCAAGTTACTATCAAATTGATTGGAAAGTTTTCTAGAATTAATGTGAGACAAAGTTGTATGAACATTCATTGTAGTCAGGTAATTGGGACTAAACAGCGAGAAGACTTCGTATATTGCAACGCATTAGTTTTATTAAATTGGAAACTGAAGTAATTATTTATTTCTTGTTTTTATTTTTTAGTGCAAACAGTTCCATGCAATGTAATGCAATAGATGTAACTTTTATTTTGCAGTACATGGATCGTCATTATTCCGAAATTGGTGGAAAACCAGTTAACTTAGACAAAGAAGAATCAGAGATGAGTGATATGGAAAGTGTGCGTCGTGTCCTCCGTTTCGCTATCCGAGAGAGTATTTCTCGTACTGTTGCTGTCATTATTTCACGCCCATTCACCGGTACTTAATTCTTTCTTGGTTGGCAGTTCATTTAAAGTACTTGGATATCTAAAAAATATAGTTTATTATTGCGATGGAAACATGTTTCGAAGATTTCAGTGATTATGGTCAGGCAGATTGCACAACTTGTGGGTGATGAGCTCAAATATCATAACGTGTTGTCTTCTTTGCGAGTGGTCGGCATTGAAGAGGGTCCAAAAGGATTGTTTTCGTTAGTTCCTAATAATATTTTAATGAAGATTATACTTTAACTGTATGTTTCAAAATTTTGTTTTGGTATAAATATGACCGATTTTCGAACCAAGTTTGTTTTGCATGTGCTTTCTATAATTATTCAAGATATTTATATCATTTTAGAGGTCTGGTTCCACAACTGATTGCTGAGTATTTGTCGATATGGGGTATACATTTTGTACTTTTTGGTATTGAACGTATTACATTGCGTGCTCAACAAGATGCCATTGTAAGTTGGTATTACTGATGATGTTATGCCTGAGTTTTAGTTGCTCGTTACTCGTGGCTGTTTAATTGGAAGTAGACTTCCTTTTGAATTTCTTGGGTCTCAATAGAGAATATTGCTCAAATTATGTAATAGCAGTCATTAAGGCTCACTTTAGGATTTATTCTGCTTACTTGCTATTCCAAGAGTTGTACCACGAAAATCCCATTGTTGCAGCGTTCTAACAACAAGGAAGAAGAGAATTTTGTCGTTTCAACACGCAAAATGCTGCATTTGATTGCACCAGTATTTGTGAACAGTTTCACATATCCATTCCAGGTGGTGTCAACAGTGATGGCAGTTGCGGGTTCCGGGTAAAAAAATTTTGTGGATTTTTTCACATTTTAGTCAAGAAAAAATAAGATTGGGAATGCTCCATCTCAGCTTTTTTATTGGTGATCTTCGCTGTGCAGGGTGTGACATAAATCAACATGCACCGCTGTTATTGGTGATTTCCACCACTTGATCTTTGTTAGCTTATGCAATGAAATGTCATTTTGGCTTATTTTAACACATACCATTTTTCGTTACTTTCTCATTCTCTGCAGACTCGTGGTTTCGGTGTTACCATATAGTCCACCGTTTGCTTTATGGCAGGACGCTTATGATTATCTGTTGCCACTTAACGGGTTAAAACGAGGCTCGAGAATATTCTGGCGCGAGCATTGTGGAGCTGTTAGCGTGGGTTCTGATCAAAAACTTTATGCTGCTAATAAACATTTTGTGTATGTTATTACTTTTAATTCATGATTTATAGAATTTATGAAAATAGCGGAATTTGTTTCTTTTCCATTATTCTTTTAGAACAGAGAAATCCCCTTTTAACAGTTCTAATCAATATCGCATTAGATTTTGTACCCACTAAATCTTTCCTTGCCGTTAGTGTTTCAACGTAGTGACCACAACTGTTACAGAATTATTGGTATAAGTTTAATTAATTAAGAGAAGTCTGACTGGGTTTTAATGACTAGAAGGACGACTCTATGATTAGGCTGACTATGTTGATGTTACAATGCTTTGAGTAGTGATCAATTAATATCACTATTTTCAGCTGATGAAAGAGCGATGGATACCACAATTCTCGAGAATTTATGTGATTTTTTCTACATGTTTATATTGTATCATTTATGTACTAGGTATATTGTTAGTGGATAATACTAATTCTCTCATAAAATTGTAGGAACTTAAGGTGCTATTGATGATAAGTTCTTGTTAAGGGAAAGTTCACATGTTCACTTGTTTGTTATAGTTCCTGATTTTTTACGTAGTAGAGATATAAGCACCGTATATGTTTTGATTATCAGTTGAGAACGAGTTCTTCCGATAAAAAATAAATGATAACAAGATAAGGCTTGGTTTTACAGAAGAAATAAGCTTTCAAAAAGAAATAACCATACGTTGATTTTCTTTCAAGAACACGAGCAGTCGTAGTCCCTATTTGCGCGACCAACTTGTACCGATTTCGCTTTCTGAAGGCTACATTTACGCTATACGCTCTTGACCACTGATATAACAGTGTGAAATTTACATCTTTTTCATGCTGAAATGTAATGTACGGCATAGCATTTCAGTAAAATTCATGAAGCAAATCACTCTTTCCCGTTTCCCACTTCTCCTCCTCTCCTTTCGCTGTGGTATTGATTTCACTATCGTTTAATTTGTACGTCGATTTTTATGGTATGGTTTTTGCATGATAAAGATGAAAGCACCGTACAAAATTCCCAAGGATATGTGTTGTTATGGTTCGTCTTCAAGTAATTCAGCCTATTTTCCTACACATATCCAATTTTTATTAGCATATAATTTGAATATTTTCTTCAAATTTCGGATTTTACACAAAATTTCTTAAATCACGATTGATGGTTGTGATAATGCAGTTACTATGTTAGTAAGACTGTTGTGCGGTTGTTTTTTTTCAGTGGTAAACAATTGAAAAAGCAATGTTTTCGAATCATGAAAATGAAAATGAAAATACTTCAAAGCTTGTTTGTACGAAATCCTGTAAATATATAAATTACCATCGAAATGTTACAGTAGTGTTACTGCTCGGACTCCATTTTTTTCTGTAGTCCAAAAATAAGTAAGAAATGAAGTGGTAAAAAAAATAAACAATACTGTTTAACTTTCTTTTTTTTTTTTTACAAAATTTATCTATACATATACATTTCCCTGTTTGCTTAGTTCTGTGCATGAAGATTTGAAGGAACAATAACTTAAGTAGATTGGTTTAATGGTTAGCATATTAGTTCCGCTAACAGATTTTGCAGCTTGTATAGCAGAAAATCTCTTGATGATAATTTAGAATAGGAAATTAATGAAAATAAATGTAATAAAAAGTACATTTGAATGTATCATTTGTAAAGTACCAAAAGTAATTTATCTAATAGGAACTATTATCCATTCAGATAGAAATGAAGATGATTGTTTAACAGCTATGTCATTGCAAGATACAAATTCATACGAAAAGTTACATGATGATTCGTTATTGTCGATGAGTAGTGTTGCTGGTTTGTTCCATTAATGATTATTGTTCTTATTTTGATTAAATTTTTGTTTAATTTTTTCCAAAGTTTTGTACAAACAAGGAACCGAGCAAAAATTTAAGATATGTTGTAAAGGTTTTCTTAATTGATATGAAATTTAGAATAGTTTAAGGAAATTTATAAATGAATATCAAAAAATGGAGTATCACAATATGATATAAGATGTATGTAATAAAGCAATATTGAACTATAAAAGGACTCATACTAATTGAATAGATTAAATTAATTATAATTTTGAAAGAAATTATTCATAATTCTTGAAAAGATATCTTTGTTTATACGTAGGTATCACTCATGAATCAAGTGAAAATAGTACCATCGATAGTTCGACAAATTTAAGTACCAAATTATCATCTTTTTCAACACAGAGCACATATGAAGAGTTCGATTCAAAACCACATTATTCTTCATTAGAGGTATATTTTTCCTAAATGATAAAAAAAGAAAGATTTTAAGGCATTGCATAGAGAATGGAATTTTTTTTTTTTTTTCAATCATTAGCATCTTCTAGCCTTTAGCTTACATAAAATATGATCCAATGTAGTGTGATATAAATTAAATCTGTAGAAATAAATGATGATAATTTCTGTTTTAGTGCAAGAACAATAATTATTCTTAGTTTAGGGGATGGAAGTAACACAAAGTGATGGTTATGATATTTTTGCAAACAAGCTGATAACACGTTTGATTGATAATCTACGAGCTAAACATCTCAATAAAGGTCTTTTCTCCTCACTCCATTTTCCTTTACTAAAATTTGCATATTTATATTAGCATATCGATGTTGGAAATAAAGAGATTACTTGGTAATTCACTCTATGAATAATAAATATAATCCAAATTTTATTTGATCAGCTTATTAGCACTTCAGTTTTTTTTTTTTTTTTCAGTTTTAAATGAAAATGATAAAATGCAATTGCAGATGATGCTCGGGTGATCCTAATGAGACGTGGGGAAACTGTTTCTGAAGTTTTCCCGAATTGGACAGTGAACGCATTTGACAATTCGAACCTCTACGTGTCATAATTTCTAAATCAAAATAATTTTATATATATTTTTTTTTAATTTGGGCAGAGTTTTACGTAGGTACCATGTAAACTTCCGTGGAAAAAAGATTAATTTAATTCTAGTATAGCTTTCATTCTATTAATTAATTAATAATGATAAAATATAATGCAGAATGGTTGAAAAAAGAAACGCTTATAAGTTGCTGATTTCTAAATTCGAGCTTAGTGATGGATAATTTCATCTTTCTTAATTTTAAAAATGAAGTTGTATTAGCGAAATCTTTTTTTCAGGCCATACGATCTTAATATGCCTTATAATTTGCAAAAACGTGAAAGGCAAAATGATTTTTTGGTGATTTTTGCTGAAGTCTCCGATTGTTTTATTATAATTATTAACCTTTCGAAGTATATAATATACAGATGTAACTCATGGCCTTTTTAATTGATAATTTTAATTAATAATTGGCAAATATTTTGAATTGTATCAGATAATTTAGTAACTGGCAATTGATTGTATAATCAAACGATTCAGCAATTTAATTGGAAAAGTTTCACCACTTACAAACGTTCAAAAATGGACGTTGCTGAACATTTCCTTTGTATTCGAATATGATTTCTAATAACTTTCTTTTTTCTTGGAATTCTGAAAATGCACTGAAAATGTATTTGAGATTGATCCACCATTAACGAACATCAGCGCACATTTCGCAGCGGAACTTGGTTTTTCCATGACTCAAAACTTACCGACAATGGTTTATTCAGCACCAGAAATGGCAGTGCTACAAACTGCTCAACAATTTATTAATGGTGCTAAAATTGGTATGAATTGGTTGATCGAGCCAGGACTTGTCAGATATTTCGAACCTTATGAGCCAAGACCAAGTAATTGTCAACTATCAAGTAAAAGAGTAAAAAAAAAAAATAAAAGTGCTTATTTTTCTTTTTTAGTTAGATACCAATTACTTTTCCTATAGAAAAAGTACAAAATGTAATCATGTCGTGATATTATCAATAGGAATAAGCAATTTAAAAATACCACACATTCTCGTTGATTCTATGCTTCCCATTTGAATCATTTTAATTTCAAGAATTCATTTAATCAATCAAATATACCAGTTATTCCTATGATTAATTCTATTTTGCTTTTTTTTAATTCTCCCCACCAATTTAGTAGAATACATTGTATTGGTCCGAAAAATTTCTTTATTCATAAGATACTTGTTTGATTTCACAACTTCACAATCTTTAATCTCTTTTTTTTTTTGGAGATATGATTGAATAATGAAGCAACTTTCTATTTGCTTATTCGAATATATGAATTAATTATTCCTAACATTGATAACCATCTATGCATTTTGTAGTTTTCACAGTACAACTTCAACAAGAGACTATATATACGATGGAAGCTATTAACAGCATTATTGGAAAAGAAACAATTGATGAATTTGAGAATAGAATTGCAAAGGTTTACTTCCCGTCGATCTTGCATGAACTTTTTTCTTTCACAATTGCTTACCTGTGATACATGATGATATTTAATTTTTCAAAAATTTCTGAATTTAGGTAGTTTCAAAGCTTAAATTTCCACGTAAAGCAAGCACGGTTCTGATTGCTGAGGATTGTGTTATCAATGCCATTATACAGAAATTCATTGGTAACGGCAATAAATTAACCACAAAACAGGTGGGATAAATTTCACTATTGTTCGATCAGAACAATTTGTAAGATTGCAAAAATACAAACTGAACTAGGAAGAAATCATGTACTTCAGTCATAGTTGTTAACGCACTCCATTTCCATCATATTTAGCTCTAACAGTGATGATTTTAAAAAATTGAACATGAAACATGAGAAAATGAAAACTGCATGGTTTCTGGAACAGGATAAGCAAAAAAAATTTCCATTTAAAAAAACTCCTACTTAATAATTATCACTGTCCCTGAATTATTACAGCATTTAACAATTAGCAGACGAATTCCCCAACTTTCTTTGATGCACTTCGACATTGACAGTAACGGAAAATGGAAACCAAGTTCTGCATCGTTGCCTGGTTTACAGGGTGCTACCCGTGCCATGTTCAATAAGCCTGATATTAACTTCCTGATCAGACCAATACATGATTTTTGAAATGATCGTTCTTTTGTTTCACATATTCTAGCCACAGAGATACCGAATTAAAAATTAACTTCTTAGTTTCAAACTAAATTGGTTGCAGTATGAAATAAATCTCCAAGTTTAAATTCTCAAAAATCCAGAATTGAAGATCACTCTAAACTACAATGATATTAGAATTCATCGACTCAGGATGGGTTGATGATAATTTCATTTATTTTTATAAATTAAAACACATTCCCTAAAGGCAGTGAGAGCAGCATGGCACAAATTCAACTACAGCTGAAGTAAACATTCCACAAATTATCCGATCATCGTCGACGACTAAAACGCAACAACACTTTCTCTATTTTTAACAGTCGCCTTACAATACAGATACTGATTGTCTCATAAAAAAATTGAAATTTCTTGTTATCTGCTTTCTAGCGTAACAAAAACATAAAATTAATTAAGGGCTGCTACCCAATATTAACTAAGCATTTATTCAGTACATCAGACTATGTTTTGCTAAAAACTTTCACGGACCATTAACGAAAAAATTACTCAGTACCAAATTTAAATCACAGGTACTTCTGAATCTCATCGTAAATTGCTAATACCAGTGCACCGCCAGTACCTCGGAAAACATTCGACAGTGCGCCCTTGAACAATGCATTGGGACCTTCATTTCTAATTATTTTCATGGCGCAATCGAATGAATTCTGCAATAAAGACACAAACATTCATTATTGTATTGTTTCTGTATCCGAACCAATGGATACAAAAGCCTCCTCAAAGTTTTCAAACATAAACCTGATATTACTAATGAAATTTACCACTTCACACTACATCGCTCATCATTTAATGGTAATTTACATACTTAATTGCTGAAAACTCTTCTAAATCAAGTTTACAAATCAGATTTTTTTCAAATGAGAAAAATAAAGTCAAAAAGAAATTCTATTTTGTGTCAATGAAGGAAGGAAATATCTCGAATCTACACCAAAGAAGTCAAAGGATCACAAAGAATTACAAGACTGTAACATGCTTTTCCAGATATTTACAACTGCATAAAAATATACCTATGTAAATACCTGGAAATACAACATACCTTGTAAAGGATATCTTTACGTCCAGACTGCATCATCATTCGACGACGTACTGTGTCCCAAGGATATGATAATATGCCGGAGCTTACAGTGACCACCTGCGCAATCATCCAAGCGAAGAAGAAGTTCAGTTTCTTTTCACCAGCCACCAGTGTCTTCGTAGTATCAAACATACCAAAGTAAGCCGCACGGTATATAATAATTCCTTGTACTGATACCAAGAAGCCCCTGAAATTCAACAGGGAGATAATATTGTCAAGAATTAGTTTCCAGCATTGCAATTGTTGTCATTTTTTCCTTAAAAAATCCCTACCAGCCTACCATCCCAAAAGACACATCTTTGCTTGAACAAAACATGGAATCTGATAAATGAAAATCTGTGAAATTATTTCTTCTCCCCTTCTCTTTCCCACCAATTATCTTCACCGAATATTGTACCATAGTTCACTGAAAGCTCAAACTGTATCATTTCTCAATAAACCACAAATACGAAAATGGTAGAATCCCCACTGCTACATTGACAAATTTGCCATTTAAGGAGGAATTAATAACAGAATAGCTGAAAAAAGGCATGAAAATCTAACCAAATGTAGCAAAAGCAAAAGAATTAGTGCTTCATGAAACTGGACTTGAAACTTCTTTATAATGAAAGCATACCTATACAATCCAACTATACCATCGGATTTTGCAACCTTCACAATACAGTCTGTCAGTCCCTTGAATTCTCGGCTTTCACCTTTACCGATATCGGCAGCAAGTCGCGTTCGAGCAAAATCCAACGGATATACAACGCACATCGATGCAGCACCAGCAGCACCACCAGCTGCAAGATTGCCCGCAAAGAATTTCCAGAATTGTTTTTCCTTGTCCAACCTAAAAATGTAAATATGTTCCTATAACATTAAACAAAAGGAGCGAGGCAAACAATAGTTTTTATGCGAAGATAAAATCAATGAAAGTCGCTGTTACCACCTATGTATTACTGAGCCTCATTATCATCGTTATTAAAAATAGAATTTACCCTCCCATGAACATCTTTTTGAATGTATCCTTGAAGGCGAAGTTCAGAGCCTGTGTGGGGAAGTATCGGATTACATTAGCCAAGTTACCGCGCCACAGAGCAGTTAAGCCTTGTTCTCGAGGAACTCGAATCAGCACATCAAGTATACCCTTGTAACGCTTCTCAACAGCAATTGTTTTTTGAGCATCTTGAACCTGAAACAAATCATTAATATAGCTACATGTGGGAGTAACAGTCTGAATGCATTGCATTTAACTCGGATCGATAATTAATTTTAAGTCTAAATTAGAAAAAAAACTTAAACACGAAAAATACTGCAACTCGTACTTGCAGCAAAATCTTCACTCTTTCAATAGGTGCAACAGCAGTTTTTGATATTGCAGCGGCGGTGCCACCCGTCGCCAAATCAACGAAAAACTTCTTCGGGTCAAAATTTTCAATAGTCTGCTTTTTAGGTTTTTCCTCATGTTTGCCTAAAACAAAAATAATCATGTTTGCCTAAAACTAAAAAAGAAAAAATCATGTAACCTCATTCCATATATTCTTATAAACTGACCAAATGTATCTGTTTTCCAAATTCAATGTAAATATAAGAGAGTTCAATTAAAACATAAAATAAGCACAGTATTTGTGACCTCTACGTAATCTGATGTAGATTTAAATACCTTGAAGGTTGGGATGGCAACAACTGAAAGTTTCGAAATACGCAAACTGCTTTGTCAAAAGTTTCAAACAAACGAAGACATTGCCGAGATTGGTCGACTAGGACCACAGATTTAGTATAGGTAGAACAGAATAACCCAACAGCACGACTTTTTGCGAGAGGGCTGTTGTGCGGGTATGTCACATCATCACCAAAGTGATGTGTTGTATCGAATAACCTATCATAATCTTACAAAGAATAAAATGATAATGAAGAAGTAAAATGGAAATCGTCGAACTAATATGTTACTACTACTAAAATTTTTAGCAAATAGTAAACCCAGGCAAATTCTGAAACGTATATCTTAGTCCAGTACAGAAGCGTTAACAATAAAATTTCATATTCATTTAATGAAAAATAACCAATACAACTCTTGATACTTCATTCATAGAATTCAGAGCCAATATGAACAGAGCACATCCCGTAATAAGTCTGAGTCAACAACATACACCATTGAAATTTCGCCTTTATCACAAAAATTTTTGTTAAACAAATGTCTTCTGCATAAAATACTGATGTAATTCAGCTCCTTGAATATGAAACCTATTCCATATATTCTCTCGAACTGTTTGAACCTCAAGATATTCTGCCAAATATTATTAAATTCCAAACAACTGCCCTTTCAAAATATGATGTTAGTGATGTTATATTATGGTATCAGTAGTGATGGAGCATGTCACAACTGACCACTTACACCGATTACCAGTAATGAAGAAGTTAAACATAAGTATTAAACGAAAAAATAAATTTCGAGTGTATTTTGCATGCCTCACGGAGTTAAGATCAGGTAAATATCGGAATTGATGAAAAATTGGTAGAGCTAATGTTCAAAGACAAAGCTTGATCAATGTGTATTCTTCAGTTAAGCAGGACAAATGATTCCCTTACGGTCCAGGCTCACTGATTTAACCGATTACTGAAAACATGCACCTCCCAACAGGTAAAACAATCAAAAACTTGTCTACTCTAAGCGAATTTCATTTCCATGGATTTGAATTCGCATGTGGACTTACATTTATGATTTAGATTTTGATTTTTTTCAAAGCAAAGTACTGAAGTTTCAACTTCCTTAAACTGAAATGGCAAAATTTAAAGCTGGAGAAAATGATCACCTTCCGCCATTTCTGCTGTGTAGAAGTATTTGGAATTCTTTGCGATCCGCTTATACCTGAAATTAATGAAATCAACAGGAAATATAAACAATGAAAAACATTTATTAACGGCATTAACGCACTGATGACGTTATATAATAAAGTTTCGAATATAAATGATTTGCATAAGGAAAATAAAAGAATATAAAAGCACATTGTCTATTAACAGTTGACTGTTAGCAAGAAGTTTGAAATTTCAGTGTAAGAAAAGAATGGAATGTAGTAGGAGCTATGGATCATTAATACATCAAATATAATAATGATACTTTGAATACTGCAACGAATGTAAACATTTCCATAATCAGATGAATGATCCGAAAGTAACCATGAGGAGAAAATAATGAAAAGAACAGCAATGTCTAATATGAACTCACAATTTTAAATTTTATTTTTTATTTCATCCAAATAAAAAGTAGCCCTACTAACTGTATAACTCTTTAAAAGTGTTTCAATGGACATTTCTTACTTGAGAAATTATAACTCTCGAAATAGTTCACAGTTTTTTTCTTCAACTAATTATAAATTTTAATATTATCATTGAGTAAATATTAATCTTGATGTCAATTTCATGAAATCTGAAAACAAAAAAGTCTACTGCTCGACAAAATACCAAGGTTTGTCGAGAAAGATTCTCATCGTACTGACAGAAGAAGAAAATACGTCTACCATGATCAAACAAATATGATTCCAGATTAGTTCCTCAACAAATATATCACTATATTAACCTTTCGATTAATATAATATTTTCTGGTTAAAGAACAGAAACAGAAGGCCTTTCGGTTCGGAAGATTTGATCATGTGGTCTAATCATTCTTTAACATAAGAAAGCTCCTTGTAATAAGTTCAACATTTCCTGAAGTTCACGGATCAATTGGAAAATAGATTTGTGAATAAGTTATTAATAAATAAAGGAAATTATTATCAGGAAACCATTGAATCCGGAACGGAATGATGCCGATATCTCTCAATCGCTACTCACAGAGACATAAGAAAACAAACATCATGATATAACGATGATCATTTCTGCCCGGAACGGTGAACTCTTCATCGATGCTGAAGAAAGAGAGGAAGGGGAGAGAAGGCAATAGGATGCACAAAGAAAGAGAGATATAGGCAGATAGAGAAAGAAGAGAGATCAGACATTGTTGATACATAGTTACACTTTTCGCATCCGTTCCTTCTGCAGTGCAAATGCACTTCTCGTGCAAGTCGATAAGTGCGATACGGTGCAAGATGATGTTGCACCATGCAAATAGGCAAATAATTGCTTTGCATACCGCGTGTGGTGCATCTTTATCTGGGCGGCAAATGTAAGATATGTGAATGCATGCATGCATACATATGATGATATTAGTTATAAGAGAGACTTATAAATCATCCTTATTTAATTAAAAGTCATTGCTGTAACGGCTATTTTAGTGACCATAAACAATAAATGACCATACGTAAACTATAAGTAAACATGTGTATAAAGAAGAAAAAGAGGAATTGTAGTGAGTTATGTAAGATATAACAAGTTAGACCCCAAGGATCAATGAAAATGTGAATCGATAAGTGTATCTTTCGATAACTGATTCGTTATGTTGTTATACAGAAAAGAATGGATTAGTCATTATATTTAGAACAATATTTAGGAGGATTAAGAAGACTTCTTAACATATGAAGCTATGAAATTATTTCCTTATCTTTTCTCCTCTTTCATGTCATTCCTTGTAGCCTAACTTTTACAATAACTACAATCACGGAAATACAAATAGATGATTTGATCAGAAGGAAAATATACAACTTATGAGAATTAGCTGGCAATATTAATATTATTCGAGATGAACTGATATCATTTGCATGTAGGAGTACTGGTTTCTAGCAATTTTTCATCATTCTTTGGATAGTTTCAGAATCTATCTTCACACTTTTTGCCAATTTCAACTTGGCCAAGTGTGTTGTCCTTTGTGAAAGGATAATGTTGACAGGGGTCCTAGATAATCTATTGAACCTGCAGATAAGCCAGTAAAATAAATACTCCAAGTGTGTTGGATGGATTAGCAGGTAGATTAAATGATATGATTCAGTGGTATGTACTGTTTGCTCCTTCCGGGAATTCTCAGTCGTAACTTATGCTTTCAATAACTGTTGTTTTAGTAAAAGTGAATTCCAGTAGTCTCATTAATGGGTCAAGAAGTAAGGGATAGAACAGATAGGAAAGATCAATCAGTACACAGTGACAGCTAGTACTATTGTAGTGAACAGTACTAATAACTAACTGTTTCAAACAACAACCAATCAGTCAGAAATAAACAATCAATCTTCAGAAGAAAGCAGTTAAATTCTTAACACACAGTGGAAATTTCAGGCAAAAAAAAAAAAACATTTGTGAGATTTAAATGTACTTTAAAGAATGAGGAGATAAATTTGAGTTTTAAGATTAAAATATTCAAGATAGGAAAGAATAGCCGAATCAGTAGTATAGCAAGGAATAATTGGTTATGCAACACTTGCATATTTCTGTGAAGATAATTTCTTGAGTAAACAAAGAAAATTGATAAAGGTAAGAAAATATTACAATGATTTAATTGGTTTAACTATCATATAATTAATCACACTTTTATTCCCATCCAGAAAAAACGATGCTCAAACTCAGCTAATCGATTAGAGATTTAACCATCCAACAAGAGAATAATGAAGAAATTTGAAAATAATTTAAATGAAAAATTAATTCTATATTCAAAATGTTGATGTTCTCTAGTGCAACAATTTTGCATATCATTCTTGAATGAACCTTTCTCCATATTTAAATTTTCCCTAACTTAAATCATTTAATATTAACAATTGAGAAGAAAACAAAAAAAAAAAAAAAAAAAGAGGAAACATTTAGAGAAAAACAAATAGAAGATGGAAAGCATAAAGAAGCGATTATTACCGAAAAACTATCTCCCATTTATTTCCACGATTCATTTGATGTTTCCAGCCAGAATTTTAAATCACAATAAAAGTATAACCTCTCAATGATCTATTGGCTTTTCCAGTAAAGCTGATAGCATCTCTTTTGAAATAAATAACAGATGTAACAAAAAGTAAAACAAATATAAGGGAAGAAATTTAAACTTCAGTCAGATATTTTTGATTTACATCGATGAATCGAATAGAAAGGATATTATCTATTAATTAGCATCAAATTTGAATTATTAAATTAATTTGCAACAAATAACAATTCAAATTCTTTTTTACTCTCTCTCTCAGTGACCATTTAAGTAACCTATTTTCATTATTCGAATAAGATATGGAATATATTTACCTTGAATATTCTTCTCTTAACCTTCATCAGCTTTTGCAGGTTTAAATATGATATTATAATGTGCGTACATCTTATAACTATCAATATAATTTTATCATTTCATTTCAGAATATTTTGATAATAATTTCATCCAAAAATCAGCAACATTAAACAGTGATATTTAAAAGGAATTTAAAAAGAATCAGAAGAAGAATACAGTGCTCAGTTGATAAGCTTTACTACCTGTAGTAATATCATTTATGCCTATCTTACTTTACTTCAGTTTTGTTTTACATTCATCACAGATATCAGAAGCCAACATTGAATGATCGATCTCTCATGTTTCATAAGTCAGATCATTTAGGAGATGTTCAAGAAAAGATCAGTTGAGACCTTGCGTTCTTCTAAGATCATCGGCAGTTCAGTTCAACCAACATCATCACAGCTGTTGCCTCTTAGCTTGAAAACTCATAAACATGGTTTCACCTTTCTTTTCATTCCTACGCTTAAATGTGAAATTAGTTGATTCCAGCAGAATGAATCAATTCCAATGAAATGAGTTGATCCTAACGGAATGAACTCATTCTGCTGGAATTAGTTCCAGCAGAATGAGTTCATTCCAAATGGAGCGAATTGAGTTGAACCCGTATCACCCTGTCCAATGCTGTGGAATCGCTCGTAATTGAAGAGGGAAATTAAGTTTTCCTAATGACCTCAGCGAAGTTATACAGAACATATCATAGTAACACAATCGCTTTTACGCAAATCATCTCAAAACCCACGGTTATGAGATGATTTGCAATAATTTTTCATTGATGTCGCTATGGTACGATGACATATTTGGATTACTGAAGTTTATTATGAAAATGGAATGAGATCGTTGGAATTGATTATTAAATTTCACTCTCTTCTCACTATTTTTCCCATCCGACGAACTATTGGAGGGGAAGATCAGAAGAGACAGATAGGTAAGGAAAGGGATGAGCATAGGTTATCGTTTAAGAAAAAGCTTTTAAAACCGATTTTGCAAAATTGAACTTAAAAGTTTGAAATTTTTTATATAGGTTATAAATCGGAAACTTTTATTGGATAATCGCTTTGACATCTGTAGAGTAATTTATATTTTTCAAATAATTTACTATATGTATTTCTGTACACTTTAGATAATTTTACTTCATAATTTTTATGTTTTTTATTTCATTTAGTTTTCTATTTCAGTTGATGAGCAAAGTGGCTTCGATTACAATACGTTTGGAAATACAAACTGGTGCACCGTTCATTAAGTTCGAGTCTGCCGGTTTTAACGGTATTATTTCTTTATCTGAAATGCACATTATAAAACACTATATGGAATTGTGGTAATTTCTAAATGGTTTTTATAAAAATTGAGGAAATAAATGAAGTAAATTTCATAAGATTTAATTTTTCTACTTTTTTTATTGTGCAGGAATTTTAGAAGTGAAAAATAAGATACAACCTGAAAGGAAATTAATGGCAGAAAAGAAGAAACATAAAAAAGTGGATGCGCAGTCTAAAATTGAAGGGGACGCTTTGCTACTAGCTAGCGCCGACAAGGCGGTAGAATCGGTTACGTCATTTCTTGGAATTTATTAAATCAAACTGAAAATGTTTCATTGCTGGTATATGCAGTAGAACTTATTTCTATGCATCATTTGTAATATGTGCATAAACGCACTTGAAACATATACTATTGTGGCGTTATTTAGGTTGAACAAACATCGATGCAAGCACAGTGCTTAGGCAATCGAAAATACACCGAAATAATTGTGCAAACTTTCTCTAAGGATCAAACAGCATCGAATAAACAGAAATCTCTCACTCCTGATGGCCAAGAGGAGCCTGCATCCGTACAAACAGTTGCTTCCGGTTCTTCCCTTTCTTCAAAAGCAACTGGTGAAGGATCGGGTTAGAGTTAAATGATTAATTAATCTAAGTTTTATTGATTTATCACTTTACTTATACTTTTTTCCACTCGATTTTACTTGGAATATCATGGTTTTGGTCAACCAGATTGACCAAACTTCGATAAGCAAAAATGATTCTTTCATTATCGCTGTACTCAGACGTCAGAACAACATTAATTCTGAATATGACATGTCGTTTTTCAGATATATGCAATATCTCATTCTTCTCCGGAAATCCATTTGTCGAAAAAACATCAGGGATACTTCATTTTTATAAAAAGAAGTACGTCCTTTCGATTCTGTCGAAATTCGAAATGTCAACAGTTATCTCAGTGATTTGTTTTTTACAGTTTTTAAACATAGATCAGTTACATTTGTAAAATAAGTGAAATAATAACGCAGCAACCATCTTCAGAGAAGCGAATTCCGTAAGAGATGATTGTTCAATACTATGCATGTTAGGAGTCCCATCATTACTTTCATGTCGCGAGTTGCTAAGATTTATTGCACCAAGTTCACAGTATATTACTGCAATGAAAGTGATACGTGATTCAACACCAAATCAGTATATGGTTATTATTAACTTCCGATCTCATGTAAGCACAAGATTTCAATAATTTTCACTCTAACATATCGAAATAAAGATTAAATTAAACATTTTGCCTATATCTATTTCTCTTTTAGGGTAATACTTATGATCTTGGGACTGTCTCATTGTAAAGAGTGAAACGGAATAATGAAAGTACTTTAATGATTTTTATTCAATTTAGGATGCCGCTGTTCGTTTTTACGACGAATACAATGGTATAACATATAATGCAATTGAACCAGAAGAGTGTTCCCTCGTCTTCGTTGAAAAGATCGAATCGGTATATTCTCTTGATCCTCATTTGTTCTTGTAAAATAACATGTTTTTATTACAACCCTCCTTACTTTTTAGACACCTTTTCTTTACGTTCGATTCTCTTTACAGTCGTTAAATTTATATTCCTGCAATAATAACCGTATACATGACGTAGGAAAAGGGCAGGGTGGGAGGAAGAAGAGGAGAAGGGATTTATCTCATTTTTAAATCGTGGATTTTTCAAGAGTTTGATTTTTAAGGTTCGTGAAGAAGCTGGTGGTAGTCTACCTGCTGAAAACATGACGGAACTACCAACATGTGCGGTATGTTTGGAGCGTATGGATGATGGTGTGCTGACTATTCTATGTAATCATACTTTTCATGCTGAATGTTTAGAGCAGTGGGCGGATACGACGTAAGATGTAGTTCATTTAAACACTCTCGAAGTTCTTAATTGAGTTTTCATGAATTCTCATCTATTCATTAGTGATACTTTTATAAGCTGGTTTCTATTAATACTTTCAGATGTCCAGTATGTCGGCATAGTCAAACGCCTGAATTGGTGGCAGATCAAAAGTGCTCTGTTTGCGGAAAAACTACAGATCTATGGATATGCTTAGTTTGTGGAAATATTGGTTGCGGTCGATATGTAGAAGGTCATGCTTATAGGTTAGCATCTTAGCCATAAGGCTATGTTATTGATTAACAACCTAGGATTTATGTTAATCGTATCTTCCTAGTGCAACAGTGATTATACAGGCCATAGTTTCTACCTTCTTTTGATCGTTTTGTTTATCTTTACACGCGCTTAACGGTTGAGCATTTCTACAATTTTAGAATAAGTGGTTCCAGCAATAGGGATACGTTATCACTTTATCTTTCATTACAGACATTTTGAAACAACTTCACACACATTCACTTTGGAAATTGGTGGTGAACGTGTATGGGATTATGCGGGTGACAATTATGTGCATCGCTTGATACAAAGCTCACCTGATGGTAAAATGGTCGAATACAGAAGAAGCGGTGTTAGTGATAGCGGTGTATGTTCATTCTAACTAGGCAGTTCAGAAAAATCATTTTCTTCTTAAGGAACATCTTGATGTAAAAACTAAACTTCCTTATTTGAATTTTAAACTTCATAAACATTACACTTTTGTAGGAAAATCCGGGCGAAAAGTTAGAATCGATCCAGTTGGAGTATACTTGTTTGCTCACGAGTCAACTGGAATATCAAAGGATATTTTACGAGACAAAAATGAATGAACAAGAACGACTATTTAGCACGCTAGAGAAGCATAATCAGGCTCAGGTTTTGTATTTTTGGAATAAAATTTGTAAAGTTTGAGAAGAAATCCAGTTAGTAACTCATCAGCAATGCTTGTCACTGCTTGATAATAGGTGAAGTAAAAGTATTCAGTCTCGTTTCATACATCACTGCGTTGCAATATACCTATGAGGATGCTAGAAAGTTTTTCTTTTCTATTCGAGATGACAAGTTACCTTATAGTAGAAGTGTTAGGAAAAAAAACCTTTTCAAGTTCAGTTTAATTTGAAAGATAAATTAGTTTATAGGTTGATAGTCTTGAAAGGGAAGTCGAGGAAACACGACAGGAATGCGATGAATTGAAAAAAAGTTTAGCTTTCTGTACACAACAGCGGCGCACTATTGAAAAAAAGCATCAAAATACTCAGAGTAAATTAAACAAAGTAATATTTCTTTTCCAAATATATAGTAAAGCTAAAATTGTGATAAGATCAACCCGCAAGCGTCTTTGATCCCTGCACAGAGTTTTACAAGTTTTTTACTTTTAACTGAATTTTTCAAACTCTAATTCATTGAAAATTTTGGAATAGTTGAGATTGCCAGCTATTTATCTGACGGTTTCTGGCAGGCACTTGCTGATATTTAAGTTGTTGAAATTCTGAAACCGATTTATAGGCGCTAACAGAATTAGCAGAGGAACGTGCTTTAAACAAGTTATTACGATCCGATCAGGAAAAGTGGTCTACGAGATTGGCAGAAATGGAAGCCAAAAATACCAGTTTACATGAAAAATACGTTGCTGTAAGTATCATTTTTAGTTATCAAATCGAAAGGCTTTAACATACTATGCATTTTCAGACAGTGAATGATCTTAATGAACAAATTCGTGACTTAATGATGCACTTCGAAGCTGAAACTAAAATAAAGGATGCAGTTGAAATGAATCAAGTTACTGAACAGGTTATTCTTTCACATGTTATTCTCATTAACTGGGAAATCATAACTGAATGAGGGAACAACTGAAAAACAGAGAGATCAAGCACCATCTATGGCTAATGCTCTGCAATAACTAATAATGTTCACAGTTTGGGTAATATCATTAGTTTGCTACTGAGTTTAGCAAGTTGCCAAAGATATTGGATTTTTGTTTCAACTTTTCAGGAGGTTAATGAAGGTTGTGTAATTGTAGCAGATCCACCTCAGCGTACTCCAGTGAGAAACCGCAGGCGTAAGAAAAAGTAATTTCGACACGTCATTGTAATATAATAGAAAAACATGATTATTTTTATTCATCTCTTTCAATTACCTATGTCATTTCGCAGAATTGCTTTCCAAATTTGAACATCATTTTAAAACTTGTGCCAGATGTTTCAACGAGAAATTGCCGATGCTTTCTTATGTGTTTGTAGCAGCATTGATTGTCCTATACTTTATGTAGTATTTAGTGTGTCAGCATCCGTTTTTCTTCATACGCTGCTGAATTTCTTATTGAACAGTCTTATTTGCTGGATATAAGATAATTTTTGGTCAAATTCATATGCTGTTC
The DNA here is from genome assembly GCA_013365325.1 of Dipetalonema caudispina. Taxonomy (NCBI): domain Eukaryota; kingdom Metazoa; phylum Nematoda; class Chromadorea; order Rhabditida; family Onchocercidae; genus Dipetalonema; species Dipetalonema caudispina. The sequence goes on along the minus strand of JABVXV010000020.1, from coordinate 271,866 downwards.
ACTATTTAGAAGACATATATTCATACACATTACTGAGCTGTTTTGAGACCATGTACATAATTGTAAATAAATATTTGGTCTGAAATTTTTAATAGCTCACTGATTCATAGAATTCATGGAACACAGATTTGATTTGATGATATTCTAAAACACCAAATTTCATCCGTATGTCTTATTAGGTCGTTGAAAATATATATTTTCAGATATGAGTTTTACCGTTTTCATACGATTCATAATTTTCTGTTTTTGTTGCTGGGTCAGTACTTTTTTTCTCGAGTATGGTGTCCTAATTTTGAACAATAAGCAAACGGAGGAGAAGGTGTAGCACAACTGTTTGGAAACGTTTTGACCTTCGAATGATGGTTTTTCTTGATGGCATCAAAATATCTCTTCCTATAAAGTTAAATTAAAAAAAAAAAAGAGATAAAGAATGAGAAGAGGTGAAAATTCACTACAATGTAGGTCAACACCATCATTAGTTGGATGATGAGCAGCCGTACAATACATCTATCGATGGCTCGGAGTAGAATAAGAAAGTGTTGATTATCCACTAAAATGTTATCATTTTCTTGACATTTCAAACATCTATGACTACTACTTATTCACTACATTTCCTCCTTAATTTCATGATATTAAATGTCCCTTCGAGAAAGGTTCATTTTTCAACCGTTTTGTCTAATTTTGCTATCAGTTATTTATGTTTTCAGTAGGTGAAGCACTAAAAAAATGAATCATAGGAGGTTTTTTTATGATGAAAAGAAGAAGCCCTAACGAATTACAGTTCTTTGAATATGCTCATAGTATTTATCTTTTGTCTTCTTTATCGATTCCAAAAATCAATTCTGAATTTCGAAATAATTCAATCCATCCGCATTAACTTAAAAATGATGGAAAAAAAAAATGATCTTTTGTTGTAATATTTTTTTCCATGAAATGTAACAATTTTAACGGAAAGATTTAAACATCCAAAAATGATTTATGTTATAGTTATGGGCTGATTCATCCTTCTGAAAACTGTGCGTTTTCTAAGAAAAGAAAAAAAATTTGTGTCATTGGAGTTTATTTAAATCCTTTGTTATTTTCTCATCAATTTTTTAAAAATCCCCTCTAAACTGTTTGCTGATCTATTCATGATCGTTGCAATGGAAAAAGCTCATATCTGTGAGATATGTTAAGAATAGAACGGGATCCGAAGTAATTAATTCTTCTAGGTTTTAGACCACCATCATAAATCATTGTCCTTTCTTAAACTATTTAATTAAAAAATTCTTTTCAGTTCATTTGAAGAGACCTTTCAAATAACCGTGATAAATCCTAATTTCATCTTGATGATAATTTGAAAAGTACCGGTAAAGTTCCTTTTTTTCTTCAAAATTTTGCTCTTATAAATTAATATTTAAGAATTTTCAATTTTAAACAAAATTATATAAGAATAGTTTTTTGTTTTAACACATTGTTTGTTGGTAAATATACCAAAATTTATTTGATATAATTGTTAACCATATCAATGATAAGAACAATAGAACTCACATCAAATAATGATTACATACCCAACTCTTCTCCTGTAACATGCATTTAACCATTTTAGACCTCGGAAAAGGAATTTTAATCATAAAACCTTAATAGTTATGAATCATATAAGGTATAGAAAACAAATTAACAACTGGTTAACAACATATCATGTATCATACAGTATTGTGACATTAAAATCGCTAAATGATTAGTTGACAATCCTTTTCTATCTAAATTTCTCTTTTTCAGCAATTTTCAATCATTTCATATCAATAGCATGTAATATTTCTTACAGTAATATTTTTACTGAATTTCAATTTTACCTCCAACAATTATTTCATGAAAAAAAAAAAAAAAAAAAAAAAAATCTGACAGCTTATTATGAATTCAAATAACCCTACCCTTTCCATAATATTATATAATCATCGTTACTGTCACAAATTTACTCGATTAGCTCTCACAAATTTAAAATTGTTCACTGATCCCTCAATTTTCGTGTCAGTACATATTCACAATTTCATAAGTGAGACTTATAATCCGTTCAAATCAGTTGAAATTTCAGATACCGAAAGCTTTAACTGTTAAATTTCCCAAATATAATACATTGTCTTTGCATGATTAAATTTTTCAAATTAAACTACTCTATGAAAATTATTTATAATTTCAAAGTTATCTTTTTTGTTAAATAAGTTAATGTTCTCAATAATATATGTATCATTTCTTCCTTATTCCGCACTTTAAACTGCTGATGCTCATTTTTTAGATAATTAATAATTAATGTTGCCAATTATTTCAGAATTCAGATTTAATTCATACCTGCTTTCATCAAAACACTATCAGTATATTTACCTTTTTTTTTTCTTTTTTTTTTTTGTTTCTTTCCTAACAATATCACAATTCTATGAATAATCAAATATTTCGCAATATTTTTACAAATCATATTGACAAGAAGAAAACAAATAGAATTGCTTTTAATGATGAATAAATTTCATTAGTTCTTACAGTGATTTCATAAAAGCTAAGATCAAAGGTTTGATCATGGTGAAATCTATCAATATATTTGACATTCAATGCATCTGATATATTTGATCGTTATCGTTTAACAATCGATACAACTGACATCATTCCATTCTCTCGAAGGTTATCACAATCGGTTGTACTCTTATCTTCAGCTCTTTTAACCAAAATTTATTCTTCTTGTTACTTGTGCCATATGTTTTATCTTTATCTATCTTGCTAAAATTACACAACTGATAACCCCAGATGATATTACTTATCACTCCCATGCTTTTTTGTATTTTCTTACTCTCAATCAACCATGTATAAAATGGATGAAGAAAAATGTTATTCAAAGATTTCTATTGGAAGATCGTTTTGCAAGTATTCTTTATCGCAATCGTGAAACTCCGTTCCTGAACCAAAAAAAATTTTAACTCGAATTGTCATTAACTCAACCAATGGTCCATTAAATAGAACGATCTATTAGTTAGCTATCATTTTCGACATTTAGAAGAAAACATTGACTTCTCGGATAATCTTGATAGTACCGATAATGATGATATTGATCAAATAGAACTATTTTCAAAAGGATCGAATTGATATAAAATAAGTGTTATTATTATTATATTTTCATTTCGAAAATTAGGAAAAGTTGTATGGAAAAGTGATACATTTTAAAAATTACATTATAAAAGAGCAAAAAAGGTAAACGTATAAATGATTTTAAGTGTTAGATGATGACTCATACTGTTTCACGAAACTTCCTGGAAAATGATTGTTCAATTGAAATGGTCATAAATCAAACTTCGTTTAAGTTAAATTGTTAACAGCTTCCTCTATTATTTAATAAAACCGGAACAAATCATTCAGAGAAATCCAAACTTTCGAAATATAATAAACCCATTATATCCTTTTAACTATATTGAGAAGTTGAGATGATTTGTTTATTTAACCAAAGAATCTATTATTGACTACATCTCTATCGGATAATAGACGATGTGATTGCTTTCTCGTCTGTATGTATGATTAATCGATTTGTTTGTGCTAAAGGTAAAAGCTATGATGGATACCTATCATAGGACTAACTCTTCCTGATGTTTATTTCTTTCAATTTTTTATTGCTTTCACTTCATAAAAGTTCATATTTCTCTATCATTTAGAGCATCATATGATCGTTTTAGTTCGAAGAGATGCAGCTAATGACTACGATCTGTTGTATCAATCATTTTGTGAATCGAAATTGATTTCGAAACTTTCAATTTTAAATTGATTTGTCAATCTTTGCTATCAACGATAGCTGTAAATGTTAGATTTCTGTTTTAGCTTTAAATTCAATTTCTAATTAGATTATATATTCTTTATTTTGATAAAATGGAAACAAATCCGTAGAATTAGTTCACTCAATAATATTCACTGAATGGTTGATCAGAATGTGCTTGTCAGATTTCTAAAATTTCATGTATATAATGAATTCATGAAATTTCATGACACATTTTCGTCATATTTAGGCTGGTAAGATGATGAATGTATCACATGATGATACACATTATTATTGTTGTTAGAATTCTACTTCTCTTCATCATCTACAATACTTCACTACATTAAATAAGCGCTTTTGGTAGAAGTTTTTTTTTTTTATCTCAATTTGATAATCATTACAAACATACAATTCTCATCTTTTCTTACAAATTACATGAAAGAATCCTCCAATAGATACATCATACTTTTTGCGTATACTACAAAAAAAAAAAAAAAAAACCGTATCTTTTGTTTGTGAAGAAGAACCAGTTTTTGTTTGTGACATGCTCATTTCACGCAAGTATAACTGTAACTGAAACTAAATTGTTGAAAATTGTTGTTACATGTGAAGTCAATCTACCACAAAGCTACATTGGCTATTGTTTGTGATTTAAAAATAATTGTTGTGATAAAAATTTCTTATCTATGATTTAAGAATTGATTGTGTAATCCTACAAAACATTTTTCTATTCAGCTAAAGTAGCAATCAAATGCGATACTCCTAATATTATTATTATTATTATTATTATTATTATTATTATTATTATTATTATTATTCTTGTATTCAAGTATAATTGTTAGCAAAAGTCTAGAATGATCCCTTATTTGAGTAGTAGTATGAATTTTATTAACAATATTTTACACTAAAGACAAATATTAAATATAAATTTTCGAATTTCCACCAATGTTTGAGAAACAATAAAAATGAATGACTAATCTTTTGCCTAGCAAATTGAAGATAACAAGTTAATCTTCTTTTGATCTTCTAGTCGTTTATTTGTTTCTCTTCTAAGCAATCATATGATATCATTTCTTCTTGGATTTGAAAGAGAAGATTAATTAACAAAAAGTACTTTAATCTTTTCATCCTTTTAATTGAAGCTTTTCATTTTCACATTGCCATTTTATTTTTTTAAATTCAGTTTACTTTTGCTAAGAGTACATTTTCTTATTATATATTTATTATACATTAACATTTCGTTCGTCACGTTAATTCAACTCACTTTTAAAAAATTTTTTCTTTCATAGCAAAAGATTTCCTTCTCAAACAATTCAATTTTGCAGGATCGATTTGATTATATAATCTGGCAATAAGTCCGACTTTAAAAACAATTATGAAAATTCTTCTCTGGTATGTTTTCTTTCTATATTAGAGTTTTTTAAGTAATGATTTACAAAAATCCTCGTATTTATTTGATTATCTTCTATATATCCTTTAGATATCAAAAATTATTCATTCTGCAGCAGCAGTAGCAGCAGCAGTTTCTTTTGTCTATATTTCTCATATGTATAAAGAGAAGTATTGCAGTACAAATAATAGTTAAAATAGCGAAGGATTTTTCAGTAATTTAAATCACAAAATATAGGATTCAATTTGCAATATTTTTACTATGTTTAATTATCTGACATTCTGATAAAACAGGATGGCACTACCCGGATCGTTAAAAATATCATTGTAAGCAATTTTTTAATAATTTCATCCACAACTGGAAATAATAATTGATTTAATTGCATCATCGAAAATTACCTTCAAAATCCCTATTTTCGCACAGCATAAAAACCAGCTGTTTTAAATTAATCCCTCATATTGTTCATTACCATACACTGTTCATTAAATTTTGTTCTTTGGAGACATCAAAAGTGGGAATGAAAAACAACTATTTTAACATTACATTCATAAAACTTCAATCCAAATTCTAATCATAATTACTGTGGGTAAATGATTTCCAATTTCGTTTTCAAATTCTGTTGAAAATTTGAGGATCAATTATAAAGATAATACCAATAATCTACGTGACTCATGAATATAGCAAATGAAAAATAACAGAGAATATAAAATCAAATAGTTTTCTTTCACTGTCATGTCAAATATCTACGTATCGAACTACTAATTATTTTTCATACAGTTTGTTACTATTCGTGATAACAGTGGTGGAGGCAGGTGTAGTGAAAAGGTACAACAAACGTTTCGCTGGATTCAACGTTGCTGGAATTGGTGGGACTGCCGGATGTGTGGTCGTAGTATGATTTTCGAAGATATTTGAAAGATCTTGTTTTAATTTTCTTAGTAATGAAGAGAGAAAAAGCACTGCAAGTGGTGAAACTACAGGAGATGAAAAAAAAAATGAAGTAAAAGGAAACATTTGCCATAATTACCAGTGATCAAGAATACTTGGGTTCATCTAAAAAATCACAATTTACAGGATAATAAACTGTTTGCTAACGGCTTCTTTCTTCGAGAACTGACCGCGGAAGAACAGAGAGAGCTTGCACGGTATGTCGAAGAGTCAGGTAAATACAAAGAGGTAAGAAACATATCCTAAACAATTTTAAATTCTGAATATCAATAATGCAAATGATATTTTCAATATTATTTTTAATCCATAAAGAATATACTTTTACATGTATGATCTCATCACTTCCTGTGGTTAAATTTACTAAACTCAACTAAACCGAGCAGTTTTTTCATTCAGCGTACTAAACGGACTAAATGGTGTCATCATTGTTCAACCTTATTTCTCTAGAAAAAATATGGGACTAAAGGGATGTTCTGGAACCGTCAAAAGGCCAAGCAGTGAGAATAGGGCTATCCTTGGCTCTAAGTCTTTTGAAATGATATTTTTATTCGTTGTCACTCAAATTATTTTATCTTAATGTGGCTTTAAAGGCAATCAGGACTAGAATTCATAAAAATTGGTCAATCTTATAATATAAACTTCAAGAGTAATAAAACCCACTTCTATAGGAACTAAAATTATCCTTGGAAGAAAGACGTAAAGGATGGCAAATAGCGCGGCACAGCGAAAAAGGTTCAAAGATTTTGTCCTCTCTCGCAGACAAGAATTTACCCAAACCACCCAAAAAACCATCCTTCTGCACTGCTGCTGATACTACTCAGTACTACTTCGATGGCTGCATGGTTCAGGTATTTTTACAATTGATTTGATAAGTACTGCTGTTGAAAACTGAATGTTGGTTTAGATGCATTCCAACTAATAGTTTAAAAGTTGTGGTATGGAAAAGATTGGAAGCTGCAGCCATTAAAAAATAACAAATATGATAAAAGATTGTACTGCAGAATAATAAAATATATGTGGGACGAACACCTGTACGGGACTTGACGCCAGAAGAAGTGAAAGAGCTGAAGACGTTCGATAACAAAATGACAGCCTATCAGAAATATTTGTCTTCCTCCATTCAACAGGTAATAATGGATTTTATTCGAAAAATTAGAGGAATATCCAAATTTTGCTTCTTTTAATACAGCCATTTTATTCTCTTAAGAATCGTAAATACACTTCGACATTTGAGTTGTATATTGTTTTCCAGCAAATGGATAGTCTATTCGGTGACAAGACAAATCTATTCAGTTTATTCACAGAAACACATCTTGAATCCTCCCCACAAACATCGGAAGCTACAACTGTCTCGACGACAACTCAAATACCAATTGAAGCACCAGAAACACCAAGTTTCTGTGTCGCGATCTATTGAAACGGTCTGAACCAGAGAATGAAAAATAAGCAATATTGCTGAAATTAATGTTTATTGATTAGTTTTTTTTTTGTGTGTGCATACGGTATTTCTGCATTATTTTAACTAAAATCGAAGTAACCCTGTTTTCTATCCTTCAGGTTTATCCAAGCTTGTTCCAGTAAAAAGATTACTTTTAAACGCTGATTCACACCAACAGCTAGTTTTTGATCACTGATAGTTGGTTTTAATCTCCATTATATTTTTCACAGTCTCCTTTAAAGTTAATTTTGTTTCTAAAATATAAAAAATATTACACACTTCCTTCCTTCACCTATTTACTGTGAACACTTCTTATTTCGAGTAACAGCGACAAATGAAGTGGAACTTCAATTATTGTCATCTGTTAACAACAGCAGCTGTTGAAGCAAAGAAATTCTTCTAACAACTCATAACGCCTTTGATTTTCGTACCAAGAGATACTCGAATTAAGCCTGAGCAAACTGACATATGTTTATCATGCACTAACTTCGAGAAACAGAGAAAAAGCTTTTAAAAGAAATATCCAATGCAACAAAACCACTGTTACTTAATGGAAGCTAATGATAAAGCAAACATAAACTGAAGAATTTAGAAAAATACCTTTAAGTGAAGCAAATTTATGCTTACCAAAGCTAGGGGACCTCTCTCCCAATAAAAGAGTAAAATATGCAGAAACAACAAACTGACTTTATACAGATAATTGCTTAACTTAATGCTATCGAGAATCGGAAGCAGTGAAACCAAATTTGAAATAATATGCAGGAAATTCAACATTTTAACATCTTTTCACAACAAAAATTTTATAAGCCAATTGCACTGAATAATCACTGCTTTAAAATCAATTTATATGCTCGTAATAAATGCTATCTTAAAAGATTTACAGTAGGATATAACTTCTGGATTTTAAACAGGATAAAGTAGAAGTAATTCCTTCGGAAAAACTTTTATTCCAAGCCCATCTAGTTGAATATTCATAAAGCAAGTAAACTATGGATAAAATCTTATGCAGATTCAACCAAAAATTATGATGAGGATGTTGAACTTCTTTATTGGTCAAAACCCATACTGAAACAGTATTGAGAAAACCATTTAAATACCTCAGATAACAAAACTCCTCGTTACTTTACTGCAAACTACATTTCTACTCAAAACAACCAATGCCAAAGAAACCAATTTGCCTTTAGAATCTAGCCAACAGTAACATTTAACCACCAGAATCCACCAATTCTGAATCAGTTGTAACGGAGTAACAGTGTGACCATAACACTACTCCACCGGATACATCGGCTCGCCAGAGCGAACCATCTGGACAAAATATGAATCATGCTTACCCTAAGATCTAACCATACCTCCTCACAGTAATCAAATATATATTTTATTGCGAATAATATTGAGTGGTTCGTATAGTGTAACTTTACAGCGTATCATTTTTTTCTCTGCTATATGCTGCTTCCCTATTCCTCTCCTACTCTGTCAATCACATAAAAGTTTATAGAGTGAAATTTAAATATGACAGTCGAAATGTTGATAAAAGAATCACCTATATTTGCTTATAATTAATTATATATGCATTACCAATAGTTACTTATTGTTTACACGGAATTATCACTTAATACATACGTGGCAGTTATACGTCATACTTCCATAGCAATATATTATCATTTTTTCCTAATTTATATGAAAAATTTACTTTAATTATTTCTTAACAAAATTTATTATTTCATAAAAAACGGACAAGCACACATAAAATAATTTAGAAGAAAAAAAAAAAAAAAAAAAGGTGAGAAAATTGATTATTGTTTCCAATTAATACACATATACAGCATGAATTTCTATAAATCATCGATAAAACTAAAAGATACAAAGAGTGTACAGTAATATATACATCTATCTGAAATAATCATATCAGATTTTTTCTTATTGATTGATAATAATATCATAATATACGTAATTTATATAATGATAATCTGAGTGAAGAGAGTAATGCTTGCAAGAAGTAGTAATATTCAATATTTTTATTTTTAACATCCTTTGATTTGTCGAAACATTCTCTCCATTCTCGACTTTCCTTTTTTTCTTTTTTGAATTTCAATGGTTGATGTAATTTGTTGTTAGCATTTTTAATTGGATGAAAATCGATTGATCGTAATCGTCTTACTTTCATATCGTTGAACACATATCCTATAACGTGGATAACTTGATGATCTTTTGTTTCAATGAACTATCTGCTAAGAAGAACAGAACGAATGGGTTGTCGTAGATGTGACGTAGAAATTATCTTTGGTGGGATGAGAGGAAGATATTTACGGATAACTAATAGCTAATTCAATTTGCAACTATAGAAAGCTATCTACTTGCAGAAAAATGAATAAAATTTCGAGAAGATCATTTACAACATTTCGATTAATTTGATCGATTGATTGATCGAATCGTTCATATCAATTTAGGCACGGCACTAAAAATCATGCAAATTGACCACTATAAAACCTTACAAAAGGATTGCTATTTTAGAAAATGATAATTCTTTACTTTAAACGGATAAACCATTCCACATAATTAACGCTTATCTGAATGATTCCCTGATTAAGTCTTTTCTCTCTCAGCTCTCCGGCACTTTTGAATCCTAGAAAGTCTTGAAACTTTTCAGCTTAATTGATAGAAAAGTTCCTGTATAGGCTAAAACAAGCTGCAAAGTTATCAGACTTCAGTGGAAAGCTTTTTTAATATACAACCATTTCAAAAATCTTTTCAATCAGTTCATGTTTTTAAATATCTTTTAAATTTCCTTTTTTGTTTTTATCATCTTCTCTTTTCAACCTTTACAATTTCCACTTTATCACATTAATTAAATAATGGAAATATCAAATACATTTCCAAATTTTATAACATTTCATTTTTTTAAAAGCTGTTCAAGTATTACTTGCGTCAAATTCAGTTTTACTCAAGAGTGATCTTTAATTAATACAAGTATTTCAAATCCCCCTGTCCTAAATTTATCTAATCAAGGGAAAAAAACAATGGTCTAACTTTTTTTAGGGATATGAAAATGTCCTTGCAGAAAATTAACTGAACCAATGATGCATTTTTTAACTGCTCAGATTATAATTATGTAATGACCATTTAATACACGCTTGACGCTATTGTTTTTACCATAGTGCGGTGATCTTTTTCACTATCCTCAAATTGATCTTTTGATGCCACTCGACATGTCCTCGATTCTTACCTGTATATTCCATTGCGTGATTTGCACTGCGGGAGTTGATCCCTGAACAATGTTTTCAACGTTGCGGCATTGCAACATTCAAAATATCCGAAATGCAACAATCATTTCATATTGTGTAATCAAGCAATTTGACCGTTATTAATTGGATTTTTATTCTATTTTTTGCTATTTAGGCCGAATAAAAAATACGTCGTAAACAATTGACAAAAATCTATTCTAAACATTTTTATTCCTTGCTGAATCCTAAATATTTCGGGGTTTATATTGTTATTCATTAACGTTGAAATTAATATCAATCAGTTATAAATATTTGAAGTATTGTGAAACTCAATGAATATGCATTCTGATTCACAAAGAAAATGATACAAAAATGTTTTAATTTTTCTTCTTGAAATTAACCTACGATCCATTAAACCAATCAGTCAAACTTTCATCTTTACCTCAATTGTCACATTTATGATAATACTTCAAGGCTTACTTTTCTCGAAATATAATATTCTGTATCTCAGCATTCTTTCAAAAATATCTAAATCGTATTTCGTAAGGAACGGAAGAAAAGAATTGCTCAAATAATTTCTCATTTCCCCAATTTCTTTACTTATCTTTTAAAGTTTAATTATGATCTAATTAAATGCATTGCTTTATCACTTACTCATTTACCAATTGATTACTCTCTTCTATGTCTTCTTCCTCTAACATGCAAATTTAAAAGAAATGATAAGCAGTTCTGTGACTATAATTGCAATATTTCTTACTTCAGAAGATATATTTTGGAATGCATTAGGTCAATGTCACGAAAAAATATATTTTCTCTTTTCATAATTTTGATGGAAGTTTCGAATACAATAAATGAAATTATGACAATTGGATCAATGAACTGAGCATTTTTTTCAGTCACCATCAGATTTCTTCGGCATATCCTTCTGACCTAAAAATGGGACAAAATAATCCATAATAATTATACCGATGATTATTTGAAAAACTCTGGTAAACATTTCCAAACTTTTTTTAATAGCTTGTCAATTTTTATTTATCATAAGTGAAAACATACTTATTTCCAAATTATTTTCGTTTTTGGTTGTTGAAATAATCCTAAATTTTCCAAAGTTCATAATTACAAGAATTCAAGTATAAATCAGCTTAGCATTGTTAGATTTCTAGCACAGTTAATTTTAATCATTTAATATCATCATTCATATTATCTTGCTGTCTAAGTTCTAGTTATTCATTATGGATACGAATTTTATTTCATTTAAAAAAAACGAGAATTTCCTCGAGATTGTTCATATACAACATCTTTTCTCTTTCTATCCATTCTTCAACATCGTTCATCTCATTTCCTCATCATTCTTAATACAAGATTTATGCAAATTTATGGCAAGTGGATAATCACCAAGTACCTTAATAATCTAATTGCTTTTTTTAGTATTAGCACTTATTTCAGGATAAAGAAATGCCGCATAAAGACCTGATTTCAGGATATTTGGTTGAATGGTTCAAAGAGCTAGAAGCAATTAATATGCTAATTATTATGTGCTTCCATTCATAGATTTCAATCATAGAAGCCGATAAAAGGAATTATTGGTAATCATGAAATTAAGAAGCTTATTTCTTTCTTGGACATTTTTCTTCGATGAAAAGAGAATATATACTTCATCTCTAATGTACACACTTATATGATTGCTCAAAATTTAGTCATACTGTAGCTTCATTAATTAACTTTTTTGCCAAAGTTATGCAAAAAGTTCAGCATCACATATAATATTTCTCGTTTAGACAAATCATCAAATAACATTTCACAAAACACAATTTTCTTTATATCGTTTATTTTTCACGAAAATTCACGCAAAGTTAAAGTATTCTGATTTTTTCAAAATGAACAAATCTGTTTTTTCTAGCATTTCAAAGTTTGCAACAAATAATTGAAATAATGAATGGTATTTTAACTGAAATATTAATAAAAAGAAGAAAAAAAAATTTTATGGATAAAAATTAAGCAAAAAGATAAAAATCATCAAAAAGTTGAAAATTACGACTGTCAGCAACTATAATTAAAAATAAATTTTATAATTTGATGAGAAAAAACAAATTATGCTTGTTTCATTTACGTTTATGCCATTTATTTGATGCTTTTAATGTTGTTAACATCATTGTGATAATAATTGGGCAAACAGGTAAATCATTCAACTTATTGAAATATAAACAAACAAGTTTCATTATCGTAAAAAAAAAAAATTGTTCCATTTCTTTTTTCTGTGCCCTACTAGAATTAAAGAAACCTAGTTTCTAAAATTATTGGCGCTCAGTGCACCTGATTTAGCCATCTAATTATGGTAGCAAACAAAGAACAGCTTGACCTTGTTGACCTTTTGTAGATTTTCCCGCCTAATAAGATGCTTAATGAGCAGGTGATTCCAATCACTTGCTTTCTTCATGACCTTACAGACTAAACACGGTGAATTAGTTGTCCTCATAGAAAACTATTTAAAAAAAAAAAAAAAAAAAAAAACAGACTCACACACACTTTATAAACTTATATTTGGATATTTATTATTTGATATTAACAATTCATATTCTAATCATCAAACAACTCGAAATTATGGAATTTAGTATTTCTCTCTTTTTTTTTTCCCCTTTCCTTTAAAAACTATGCTGCTTATACAAGAAGAGGTCAAAGTTTATGGAAGAAATGTATGACAATTGTAAATTTTTGATCAGAATTATCATTGTAATTCATTCAAGAGACTGCTGTGTCTACCATTACTCCATCATATTCATTATTCATTTCAATTATACATTAATTGATATGTGGTTCAACATTTTTGGAATGAGTAGACAACATTTTGGCGCTCATTCACTCAAAATTTATGACTTGTTAACGAGGTGGAACACATTCATTAACAATTCCATGCTAATTATATGCTGATCGATTGATATCATTAATGAATTTGAGCAGTTTTCATCAGACAGATAAATTTGCATATCTTGAAATACTGCAATTTGTTACAGTAGAATTAATGGCAACTAAAACTTGAAGCTAATTTTCAATTAAACAAATCCATTTTTAATTTTAACAGAAAAATTTTTTAACATTTTAAATTTTTTTTGCAAATAAATTATTTGTCGATAAAGTACCAACAATGCAATAAATTTATCATAAAAATATTTCAATTATAAGACGATATTTTATGCATTTATATTCATTGCAAAAATATTATTTACTTCCTAAAATGATCTATTATTCTAGCCTTAGTTATCAATTTCGCACATTTGATGTATTACCTGTATCGAAAGCATATCCAACCTATCGACAATTCATTAATGATTGAGCTTCTACAGCTTATCCGAGATTCAGTTGCCGCCATATAGTTATCGTCGGGTCCTGCTGTGTAACATGATCCGGAAAGCATGAACAAGCGATATGATATATATTTCCATCATCATCAATGCTTATAATTATGTTCTTATTGTTAAGGATATTGCTGTTCCTATAATTGTCATTAGGAAGTTTATTTTATTCAATATCAATTGGTACTTTTGAGATAATTACTTCACTTCTTGAATTTGTATTTTAATTCTTCTTTTCCATTTTTATATTATTATTCATTATGATTTTGGTCACAAACCGTATTTTTCCTAACAATTATTCTACTAATAATTACCTTGTTATAAATTATTATGCCCTAAACCACCATTGATTTCAAATTTTTAATTTCAACTTTTTTCAGATTGATAGCACATAAGGCATATAATTTCATGTAAATAGTAATTTTTGGCGGAGAATTGTTTATTTCTTCATTAATCCATCTAAGAAAAACCCATCATGGATTGCAGAAGCGTTCGTCACGCATGATCAAAATGGAAATGGCTTTGACAACCTGTTGCGGCATCCTTTGACTTTGACAAACCTTTTTTCGGCACGTGACCAAAAAAGCATAAGTAGAAAAAAAAAAAGCAATCAGTTGAAATCCTTGAAAATAAAAATTTTTTCTCCCAAATTTAAGCATATATTTTTCTTTTCTTTTTTGTCAATCACTTTTACTTCTATTAGTTATTTACAATGAATATGAATACTGACTACGTGAGAGACGTATAATTATGACGTGTTTACGTAGTAAATCTTTTTGAAACCAAAGATGAGTGCATCAGTTATAAAATTATCTCTGAGAATATTCAAAACTTAAATTAATTAAACTAATCACTCTATCAAAGACATACTGTAAAGGCAGTTGGAAAAAAATTCAAATTTAAAAAACAAAGAATTTTAAATAACATTATGTTTAAAAAATTGAGATAAATTGTAAATTATAAATTGTGCAATTGAATGAGAAGGCTATAGGAGGGAATTTTAGAGTAAATAATAGAAATAATTGGATTGAACAATGATGGTGGTTTCTAGAAAGTGTGAAGATTTACATTGTTTTATAAATGACATATTTGTCCCATCGAATACCTTTTTCTTCTCTTCTCTTAACACGCAATCCAGAAGAACTGGTTTTTTTTGAATAAAATTTTCAAAAAATCTGCAGATGTTTGAAAATACATTTATCTACAGTTTCTTTATTGAATTTATGCTATAGAGCTAAGAGATAAATCGTTCATTCATAAACAATTCATCAGATTAATTCAATAATTCATTCATTTCATTTCATTTTGGACGATTAGATTATTTGCTTTAATTCGATATGTTGCTTTAAATAATTCAACATTATTGGGCTTAGGTTGCAAATGAATTTTCGCAAAATTTGAAGTAAAATTGAATAATGGCAGACAAAAAGACTTGTGAAAATCGGGTCTAATTGTATATAGAAAATGATGATAGCATCACTGTTTGATTTTCCTTTTTAATTAATTATCGATTAAGCTTTCTATTTCTACAGAATCAGCACAAGCTTCCTAGCAAGCTAAAATGTGACACTTAAAAAAATATTTTCCTCAACAGAAAAATAAACATCGATAGTATTTCATAACTTAATTTTGACAAATATTTCACTTAATCATATGTAACAAATTTTCGGCACTTCTATTGTTTATCGTTTGATCAAAAATCAATCTTTCACCTAATCAAACGTCTCTAGGATGGACATTGACCAAGTAAAGTGTAAGTTTTAAATGTTTGGTATTGATCATTTGCTTTTAAAAATCAGTTTATTGCAGTTGAGGCAGTGGTTTAACATGTTTGTAAAGAAAATGTATCATGAATAGGTCGCCAAATTGTTTGGCAAGCGCGATCACAGTTGTTCGGATGACAGTGTCCCTAACCCTCTTATGCTTCGGATCTGTCAATAATCAGGATGACATCTGCTCTTTTCTCCATCCATGAAGTTAGTCTTAATTTCATCAAATTAAAATTGAATTCATTTGTTGCACAGTGAATTAGCATTGCAAGTCTAAATGCATACAATTGAAATATCTTAGTCATTTTCACTAAGCATTCATAATACAGGTAATAAGATACATTGTAATTAGATTTACCGTAATTTCAATTTAATTAGATTAGCTGCTTTAAGCTTGTTAATAAAACGTAATGGAATTAACAATACATAATTCCCCCTCTGAAGAAGTTGTTGTTGCTAATAGAGTATGATAAATTCGAATTTAATTACTTAAAAAAAAAAAGAGAGGGTAGTGCAATGCGGAAATAAAATATACTCTGATATGATAACTCTTTTCAATGACCTTTCTCTTACAACGTATTTTTGAGTGTTCCGAATTCAACTCAAACTAATTGTTACTCTCACTAAGGTTTATCATCGAGTCTTCTGCATTATGATTATGACAAAAATGCAGTTGCTATGCAAATTACAGCCTATGTAACCCGCAAAAGAAAGACAATATACGTGTGCAATTTATTTGAAATGATGCTCGATCGGGAAAGGAAACTGGAAGAAAATTACTGCAATTGTGCTTAAGCTTTTATGAGTCATATTTTAAGAAAAAAGAAAATTTTTTTTAGCTTAAAATTAATCCATTCTTATGATTCATTGTCCTTCTCCGAAAAAAAGTAAAATAATATTGTTATTATTCAATATCTTCGAAATTTTCAGTTTTTTACTTTGTTCTATTTGATCGAATAATTGGCCATTTCATCAGTGATAAGTTAATATTAACTTAAATAATAAATTGAAGCAATGTATTTCTGATATAACTAATCCTCTTTTTTTTAATCTCGAAAACTATCTCGACGAATAAATTTCATGCTAATTTTTGCATGATTTTTAAATATTTCGGCTAAATTTCAATTAGCATAGGATGATAATGGAAAAAAACATAACAATTAACCTTAGGTAAATATCATTTTTTTTTCGTCCTAAAATAGCCAAATTGATAAAAAAAGACTCAAAATGTCATTTTTTTTTTTTTTTTTTCTTGTTTGAATATTTAATTACCAAGCAAATATAAATAAACAAATAGTCGATTTATATTGCAAGTAAAAGGCAATCGCAGGACGTTTGCATATGGTAATCCATCAAAAGGGTACACGAACGGTAGGGGCGTGGTTGTCTTCCAAACTGCGCCAGTTGCAGTCATCACCGGTCATCTTTCCATGAAGCTCATCGTGAAACGGTTCACTCCCCGGTTGACCTGAGCGATTCTACTATTTACTCCTCTATTACCTATTTACTATTTACCTTAGCTTTTCCTAATTCTTTTTCATTAAATTTAATAGTTTAATTCCTCAAGTGATCATTTAAAAAATCGAAATGTAACCGATATTTTTATAGATGCAATTTCGTCATCAGAATTTAGAATATTTTTATCAGTTGATTGGATTATATGTAGGTGTTTATCGTTTGATAAATTAAATCTCATTTAATAAAAGGGTATTTAAGATATTTAAAATTGTCAGATATTTCTGTAACTTTTGGTAGCTTAACTATAAACAGCAAACCGTTAAATAGCATATCAAAGTACTAATCTAAACAAAATTTAGTAAAATCCAAAATACAATTGGTTCTCTTACGAAATTACTTCACTTTTATTATTTCAGATTATCCTCTGTTGTGTTATTATCAGCCAAAAGCTGTTACTGAATTTTCATCCTTACTAACTGTCATTAAGTACCGTATAGGTACATTAAATGAGGATGCGAAATGCATTCAACACAATGTCTAATACTGCTATTAGTAATAATCCTACAAATCGGATACGATTGAGAAAGTCAAAAGTTGGTGGTGCAGCGACGAAATTACCACATCAGGTGTTGAGGAGAAATGAGCGAGAACGGAAACGTGTCCAACAGGTCAAATTTCTTCTTTATCAATTTTTATCTTAAATCTTTAACTTAATTTTTTGTTTTCTGTTTCATATATTTATAGTTTGAAATTAAAAATTTTCTTTGATTTGTCAATTAAAATGCTTTCACCTCTTATTGGACAAAAAATGAATTTTCGGAAATTACAAACAAAAAGAGGGAATTTAAAGTAATTCTAAATAAGAAAGAATTGATGTTAAAAGTGCTAATAAAAAGAAAATCATTTGCACTTCAGGTAAATCTTGGATTCATACATCTTCGTGATCGGGTACCACATTCAGCAACCAGCAAGAAACTGAGTAAAGTAGAAACACTTCGTGAAGCAGCCCGGTATATTAAGCATTTGCAAGACCTGCTTCAAGGTACCTGCGATAAACCATTCGAACCATTAAATAGCAACCAAGAATCGCGGAACTGTCTTGATAATCCATGTTTCTCACAAGAAAATCACTATCCTTCTTTACCAGATCAGACGACCGGTATCTGTCAATTTGCTTGTAATAATGAACCTTTTTACTATCAATCTTCTCATGCTAATAGTTCTTCTCTTTATTATAAATCGCCAACCTCATTTAATCCCAGTAATACGATGGTGAAATCTGAAAATGAATCGTCAAATACATCCTCCACTTATTCTTCATCTTCCTTAAGTTTCACCGAGATTGCGCGGTTTCAACGAACTGATTATGTATTGTGATAGCTGATATGTTTTTAATATATAAAACCGAAATCAATACATAGTAAATTTAAAAATATCAGAAATTTATGAAATGTCAAAATTTTAAAAATAATTAATCTCATGGTTTTAGAATAACAAAAATTTTGAAAAGATAGAAAAAATTTAGTCAATTTGTATTGTGCATCAGCTACTTTTAATTAATCGTTAATAAAAGTGAAATTTCTGCGAAAAAGATAGCTAGTCACTTTAGAAATGATAATTCTTTAGCATATTGTTGGAAATTGTCGTTGTAAAAATAAACTTACTATTCAATATTGAAATTTGAAAAGAATATTTAATTATTAACTTTTTGTTACTTTTGTTTGTCATAGTATGAATTTGCAACATTTCTCAGCTCTGTATCTTTCGCCTTATTATAAATCCTCACTTATAAATTATATGAGTGTTTCACTTAGTTTTTCATGGTTTATGAATTTAAACTGATTAATGAATAAGATTTCAACGAATAAAGTTCCCTAACAATTCAAATTTTCCACAACATGGTTTTTTTCTTTT
The DNA here is from genome assembly GCA_013365325.1 of Dipetalonema caudispina. NCBI lineage: Eukaryota > Metazoa > Nematoda > Chromadorea > Rhabditida > Onchocercidae > Dipetalonema > Dipetalonema caudispina. Next base: position 252,609 of record JABVXV010000020.1, on the reverse strand, counting down.
TTCCCTAATATTTCAAAGAAGAATACTATTTGCAGTAGGTCGAAGAAATTTTGCTACCATTACGTATGCAGTACACGTTACACGAATCACGCAACCTTTACTGTTGATGGAAAAATCTCTTTTCATAATTTCATTGCAAAAAAAATTACAAAAAATTTAAACATTTAGAAGTCGACAGTAATTTTTTCGAAATTTTCATAAAAATTTAGGAAAAGTATAGGATAGGTGATATTTGTATAGTTCTAATGAATTTTGTATTGCAATTGTTAGCGCAAATGTTTCTGAAAAGAAATGTTAAAAGCAAAAAGAAGTGCAAGTGAAAAACATTAATCAAACTAAATGGTATCATTTGGTAGCGTATACAAAATTTTTAATTGTTTCGAATGGTATTTTCATATTATCATTCTGTTGACATTTCAAAAATTTTCTTTTGATATTCCGAAGTTTGAAATTTAAACTTCAATGAAATGGAATGAAAACCGAAACAATGCAATTTAATGACAATGAAAAACACTTTAGCAATTAAGAATTCAACAAATGATGGAAAAATGTCTTGCAGTGATGTTTAATTGATAAGTTGATAATACTTCGTGGACTTCATGCTACAAAAATAAAATGATTGAAAAATTCAAGTCATCAAATATATGAAATAATAAAATTCTAATTTTATAGAGAAAATTAAAAGGTCAAAGGGTCGCTGGAATATGATGATAATGACACATGAATGATCAAACAGGATTAACGATATATTCAATCACCACCAATGAGAAGAATGTATATTTTGATGAATGAGCCTTGCAATAAATATAGACTAATCAAAGAATGACTCATTACTTACAGGACAGATAATGATGAGTAATGAGTAATGAAGTACTTCCTAACAAATCATGGAATTAAAAACTAAGAGGAAGAGAGAGAGAGAGAGAGAGAGAGAGGGAGAGAGAGAAAAGTTTTACTTTGATCTTTGCTAATAATGGAATAATCAATAAGAAGAAAAACTTCAACATTTAATTAAAATAACTTTTAAGCTTTCTACGTTAGTTTATTTCATTTTCTACTACGTGGTACCGTATCTTTTGTCCTTTTACCTATGCTTCAACGTATTGCAATTGGATAATTCTTTAGTACCAATTCTCTCCTTATCACTATTACAGTTGTGTTAAATTTTTAGAATTAGAGTTCCTTGAAAAGTTTCAAAAATGCAAAATTAAAAAAAATATTTCGAAAGTTTTTTTTAACGAACAATGACAGCTCACCAATAACTATCAAAATACATTTAGTCCATTGATTATGCTAATTAATTTTGCATACTATTTTTAGCGCATTTCTTCTTATAAACATTATAATTATGATAATAATATATATCGCAGGTGTGCACAATGGTAAATCTTATTTTCAATCATACCCAACAGAATAGCATTTTTACATTCTTGTCATTTTGACAATGTTTTAATCCCAAGGAACATTTCATTAACAAGCGATATTTTCCATTTTAGATACATAAGTGAACAGATCGGCAAATGTTGCATGATATCTTTTTTGCGATTACCATGGAATATATAATATTTGAAAATTTTAAAATCAATTAATAAATTGCTATTAAGAATTTTGTATGTTTTAAATGATTAAAATTTCTTTATGGAACACTAATATTTTGTTACATAGTAATGCTTTTGAGTAAAATTGTTGTTTTATTAAAAATTTATTTTCTGGTAAAATTAAAATTGTTTATTTTCTATCATAACAGCTTGACCTGATTGTAGTAATATTTTTTTCTTCTTCAGGTGTTAAGTGCAATAAGTAATAAATAAATTAGTGAAAAATACTGCAGATGCTTGCATTCATTGTACATCATTTCGTGCAGCGCTAAATTGCGTAATGCACAATCATATCACATAAATTGCATAGTGCACTATAAATGTTCTTTATATCTGTAATTATTCAAATTTTGATGCAAATTTGGATAGAGCAGACAGAAGGAAGCAATTCCATGAAACGTATTGTAACAAGAGAAATGGTAAGATTCGATCAGAAATGACGCAATTTACTAATTATGATCTAGCATAAATTGTTTTCCTTGCTATGTCTTACTATGATTCTGTATTTCAATGATGCATGAATTGATGATATACCGATCAGAATTATTGATTAAATCATTTCATTTTGACTTTTAAATAATAAATATTTGATGATTTTTCATATAAATATTAATAACAATATTTTATTAAAGTTATGATATTTATTTTGATCAGAGTGTACAAATGATGAAAACTATGCAATAGCATTTAACATTGTAATGTGGAAGCTATCAATTAAATTAGTATTTAATATTATCTGTTATTTTGATAAAATTAAGCAATGATTGAGATCATCAATCATACGTTAAATTTACATTTTGTGAGAAATAACAGGATATGATATGAATAGAATTGTATTAATTAAATTACTATTAGTTCAATCTTATCTAAGTTTAAATTTCAAAATTGGAAACAACTAAATTGTTTCTTTTAAATTACAACTATGCATTGCATAAATGCATGAATTGTAATTTACGAGTTGAATTATTATGCTCAAATCTAAAATATATTTTTATAAGCAAAAAAAGTTTGATTTAAAAAAAAAATTTTTTTTTTTTTTTTAATACTACAATGAATCAATTTAATGGGTGGCAACAATGAGATATAGACATTCATCCTACCTTTACCTTTACCTTTACCACATGCTGCGCTATGGTTCTTTCGCACGAGAGTGTGTTATAATAATAATAATAGTTGGCCTCATTATCGAGCTGTTGCTAGCCATCTTTCGCATAATAACGGCGTAAAATTCAAAAAACAACAATTGAATTAAAATAAACCATTCAGAGGTCAGTAGTCCATTGCTCCAATAACTAACAATCTATTTATCATTGATCATTGGTTAATGTTATTTGATCAAATCAATTTTATTGAAACTTTTAAACATTGGCTGATATGAATAAAACAATTATGACATTTTCTTTTCTTTTTTTTTTTTTTTTTTTTTAAATTATGAATTTATTAAAACACAGACACAGGAAAAATAATTTTTAGGAAAATCTACAAATTGCTCAAATTATTGAAAGTTGCTCATGAAGTTGTCATTCTAAATTATTTAAATTTCATCAAATTAATAACCTCAAAGAAAGTCGAGTTTATAAATTATTTTAATTTTAATTAGTATTAAATAATTCTCAAGAAGGTAAGACAAATTATAAATTCATCATTTGTCATTCAATGCTTCACCGATTTTATCATTGGTACCATATGTGCAAGAAGAAATTGAGCGTAATTTAAGGATAAGCGATTGATTAGACAGACCTCCTGGTACCATAGGTCATGTTTCATCTAAATTGATTGTACAATTCCCATGCACTCAAGGATTGATGGGTACATACTTTCCTATTTTGGTAACAATTATACCTCATAACTGTTCTGTTGTTTACATTTTGGTTGTTGTTCGTAAATCATTGATGTATTTTAATTAAAAATTATTAAATTTGTATCATTTTATTTACTAAACAATTTTAATCATTCTTTTTTAAGGAAATAAAAATAGAAAACCAATCGTTCATTATAATTAGTATGAGTTAATTATAAATTAGCTAACAATTCTTTCACTTCAATATCGCGTATATTTGACTACATATATAAAAAAAAAAATTCCCAAATTAAGTGGTACTTAAGTGGTCTTTGTTGGTGTATGCATGAAGAATCAGAAATGATATTATTATTAATAGAAAAATACGGGATATCATGGATGGATTGATTGAAGTGATGTTGAATAACGGATATTAAGGAAGCAGGTGCACCTTTATCTCCTTGCTCTCTCTCTCTCTCTCTCTCTTTCTCTTTCTCTTTCTTTTCATATACTTCATTCGGATAAGATTATTAAGAGTTTTTCAGGTGTTAACTGAAAACGAATTATTTTTTTAATGATTAAAAAATTGTCCCTTCTTTCTGTTAATCTAAATCACTTCAAATTGCAAATTGGCAATATGTATTCAGTGAAATATACTTTTTTTTTGTTGTATTCCAGGATTACATGGATCAATTCGATATGATCAGCAGTAGTAATAATACATTCAGTATTTACAATCATAATTTGTTCATCATTAAAAAAAAATTTTAGAGATAAAAATTAAATTGAGAATTACACTCGTTAAAATGATAAACATTTGACTATTTGTTTGCTTTAATTAATTGTACTGTTTTTTAAATTTCTGTAATAAATATGGCATATTTTGAATACTTTCATTTATTAATATCATAAAGAAAAAAAAAAAGAAAAAACCGCTAATTTCATGTGCAAATTTTGAATTGATAATGAAGAGCCTATAGTAATATATTTAGAGGTTAATGGCCAATTAATTCTGATAATGTTGATTATCATTATCAAAATATTGATTATTAAATGATCTTCTGAAGTCTAATATATAATCAGAGAATATGAACAAGAAATAGACAACGATTCATTGATTCATTTAGATTAACATGGATTCATAACGATGAAACATTAATTGGGTAAATGCAATGATGGGCCATAAAAAGGACCAGAATGACAATAGCTATGATGGCTTGATGGAACCACTGAGATTGGATCTGTTTGCGTAAATGCTCTCATAAAAGTGAAGTGGCATATATGCATGTATCACCTGCTACTCATGTCAAATGCCTGAATCCGAGAATTCTGAATGTTGATAGAATCCAGAAATGTTGGAAATGCAGGATACGGTAGTATATAGTTTACTTATAAAAATAATCTATACCTTGGATAGATTTTGACTTTTGACCTGAAAGAATATCTTTTCATTCCTAATTAAATTATTACTGAAAGAATGACCTCTTGATTACACGATTATCTCATTTACATGCAGCTGTATGCAACTCATCAACATGCATATTTAATAAAATTTGTTTAAAATCAATCGTTCTCATATTTCATATCAAGCATTGCTTTGTTTTCTTTTTTTTGAGGCGATTTGGTATATCTTCTCGATTTGAGGAAATCAATGAGCTGAATCATTTTAAATAACAAATACTCATTCGTAATTCCATTCTTTTTTTTGTGATCGATTGATTGCTTTAATTCAAAATTTCCATCTACAGTGTGTTTTTTTTTTTTTTTTTTTTTGAAGAGCGTGAAGACATGTATCGATCATATGATAACCCTCCAGATATATGATTCCTGATATCATGATCAGATATTATGATCCATTATTCGTAGATTATCATTAAGCTGATTTATTATTCAAACCTTAAATGTTCATTAAAATTGTTGCAATTATTAAGAGACCCTTGCATCTTCAACTCTTTCCTTGCAAATAGATCGATCGATAGTTTGCAGGTAATGCTATGCAAATTAAGACATCAAAAATGTTGTATGTTGAACGTATTGAACTGTTGTTGACCCTTATTGGATTGGGAAAAAATCATGCAGAGAATACAAACATTGAATGGTTAAGCGACCTTTGAAAATGACCGATGCCGAAATAAAGCCATAATCAGTGCGATTACTAACTGTAAAAAGAGATTACTGCAGTAAGGTTCATCATCGAACAATGAAAAGATTGTTTTCCGCCATTTTAAAACTATTATTCTCTTTTATCTAACTAAAAGAGTCAATTTCGGAGGTAATTTCATGGTGGTTATAAATTTATAGTAAATTTGTAGACATAATTTGCCACACACTAAAAATAATCTTTAACTAGCTTAATTACAGATCAAATTATTTCTACAAATTTCATTATTTCCTGGATGGATGAGTAGTATCCAAATGATCAGTTATAAATGGTTAAGATCCAAGCATTCAAATATATATCCTTTCCTGTTGAAGATTCAGATAATTTTTTGAGTAAGGAAAATTTTTTTTATTTTCTTGCAATAATAAATAAATAATTTTTGGATAAAAAATTGATTCATGCATTTCGTTCGTAAAAAGTGACACCTTAATAAATGAAATTAAATTTAACAATTAAATTAGCTTCGTTAATAGACATAAAATCACTAAATTAGATTTGTATTTCGAGATTTCAAAATTATAATCAAAATTTATTGCTAAAAAAGTTATCACACTGATATAAGCGGTAAATAAGAATAATGATGTAAATTATTGAGGAGTTGAAATGGCTACTAAATACCTCAACAATCACTCAAATTACTTCCGCCCAATATCTGGCAATATATCATTCCTAGTTAAACCAACATCACTCTAATAATACCACAGGTAATGTTAACTGTATTATAATAATAATTATTAATGATCGCTTCCTTATAAAGAGATCATATACATCAATATAATTAATAATCGACTAGTAGCAGATAAAGCAGCATAATTCTGAATGATAATCATCCAAATATTTTACTCATATTACCCATTTATAGTGTATTACATGAATATTATGTATATTTGACAATTGTCAATCTGTCAATTTCAATTTTTGGATTATCAAATAATGGATTGAATCGATCATTAGAGTGGTCACTAGGTAGCTAAAAATTATCGAATCGACGATATGAGGAAATCAATCTTCGGCTTACCTTTTGAAAAATGATTGGTTAGAAAGGGCGCAGTGTTTCTTTACGCCATTGATGATTGTCTTATTTCCTACTCTTAGACCCATTATTGTGTTCCGTTACCGCATTTTTAGAAATGGAGAAATGAGGAAATACAACAGCTGCCATTGAAATCGTTAGGTATTTCTTTTTATAACCCATTGAAAAAGGTGGACAGATTTAATTTCCATGAATATTTACTTCATCATTTCAGGGATCTTTTTATATTATATTCATATTTTTGAAACAATGATGTACAGCAATAATTAAATCAATCTTTTTTTTTTCTTTTTAATATCATACAAAGTAATACCTCATCAAAGAATGGTAATTCGAATTAGTATCCTAGATTTGATTTCATTTTAACCTAAATCATACATCATTATCTGGTCATTCATATATTTTTCTTTGTTGTTATAAGATTACCTATTACATAATATTGGGAATTGAACAGCAATCATCGAAGAATTCTGCTTAATCATAAGCTAACTGGAATGAAGGATTGCAAAACATCAAAAAAGCCTTTCATATTTTTTTAAATTTCTAAAATTATTTTATAAAGTATAGAATATTCAGTCTTATTTGATATAAAATCCACAATTTATGTAACTTTTATAGAAATTTATACTTTTCATATCAAGCGATATTTTAAACTTTCAACAAAAATTACCATTCTATGAAGTTCCTGAGTAATCATTGATCATTCCATTCAAATAGTGTCATAATTAATGTTAATATGCCATTAATTCTAAACAAGTACCATTAGAAGAAAGACGAGAAGTTACGTGAGCAGATGTAATTGATCAGATAACCGATAATGATTGTTGTTATTGTAGGGACAGTTTTGGAAATGGATTTATCAGAGAGATGCGCTAAACGAACATCATCTTGTCTCCTGCTGCGCTAATAAACTGTAGGAGAGTGCTGCTGATCGTATCTTCAAATAAAGTTCGGTGAAATGAAAGAGCATAGAATGGAGCCAAGAGAAGTTTTAACGGCCAATCAGTAACACATTAAAAGTCGGAACGGACAAATTTTTTTTCATTTTCTACGAGGGATTATTTTGCTTCGTACATTGTTCTGAAATGCAATTCAAATAGCTTCAGTTTATTTGGAAAATTGAATAAAAACAGCATTGTTTGTCGTTTTTTTTTTTTTTTTTTTCTTCTCTTTTTTTCCCACCAAATTGTTGAAAAATAGCAAAGGATGAATCAGAGAATCAATTTTGAACCAAAAACAAACTTTCTGATAATCTTTGGCTTCCAAAAACAAACTTTCTGATAATCTTTGGCTTCATGAAAGAAATGTAAATTTCGGCAAATCGATAACAAATTTCATTAGTTGAAATATGAAGAATGATTATTTCTTAAATACTTCGACTACACACAATAGATGTAGTTAGACAAAATATGGGTTAGAATTAAATTTAATAATGATTAAGTGATAAAGATTTTCAGTGACAGGAATAAAGATTTTGTTCTTAACCAATAGAATAATAAGGAATATTAATAAACTAGTAAAATGAATTAAAATGAAAACTTGCATAACTGATGTTTCAAATACTTATCCAAACATATAACTCTGAATACTCAAATACTTGAAATCATTTATCTTCCATTCATTTTTCATGTCAATAATGTGTGAAATTTTTGCTTACTGGAACTTGTTAGAATTTCAATCACAATAAATTATTTTTTCCTCAAGATGAGTTCAAAGTTCAATAGTGTGCTAATTTGTCATACCGGATCTAAGTACAACCACTATTTGTTGTTTTATACTAATTTACGGATTACTAATGCACGTGTTTCCCTTGAAGAAGAGCTAAATTGACAAACTATCATTACTTGTTAATCCGTAAATTGACAGTTTGCTCATAGTCATCAAATCCTGATAGAGGAAGTCATAATTATTATGCTTTTATCCGTTTTTCTGCAGGCAGTACACACTTGTCACCATTGCTACAATTGTTCTAACTCTTTCCGATTTGAAAGAAAAATATCAACGAACTATTGACCGTGAAATTTTCGATCAATAATAACAAAGACATAATGGAAAAGTTGCTAAAAGCAAAGGTCTTTGGGGTCATTGTTTTGTAAGCATTATAGGTAATGATAGATAAAAAGAAGTTCTTCCACTTTTCAATCTCTTTTAACACGAGGGATTCTTTTTTTTTTTTAATTTATGTAAATCATATTCAAAAAAACTAAAAAATATTTCTTAAAACTTACTTTTTTAAATTTTAAATTCCTAAGATAGGAAGCAAAGTCACTATTGTATTGCCATCAAGAGAACATTCACTGAATTTTTTCGTCTTTTTTTTAGTTCCTACTAATTTGATTTTTAAAAACTGAAAATATCCAATCGGAAATTACTAATTAAGAATTTGGAAAAATTCAATCGAAAAATATGATTCATTATGTGGTCATTGATTTAAATTTTAACTTAATAACTTACTCTAATATAAAAATTTCGAAAAATTGATATGCTAATTTGATGTAAGTCAGTTTAAATCATTGTGGCATCAATAACTGGTACCACCAGTAACAGAGAAATCCACATGATATGTTCAAACCAAAGCACAATGCAAGGACATAAGAATGATGAATGTATTTGTCCTCTAACTATTGTCCATCCATCTATTAGGTGGACAACTAAGAAATAGTATCATAGTATAAGCGTGAAGTGTTTTGCACTTCGTTCAGTATTAATTATGCCTTTGAAATATGCATATTTATTGTCGATATCATACATTTGTCCCTTTCGAGGTATAATAATCACATAGATAGTTTATTACTGATTTCATCATAAATGAATGCAGACAATTTCTTTTTCCGGAAAAAGAAACATAAATTTTGGAAAATTTAAAGGGATACCAAATATATTTATTTATTTATGAAATATTATTTTAATCAAAATCCATTCATTTAATCTCTTAAATTATAAACATTCAAAAAAATGTCATCGAAATCTATTGATTAAAGAAAAAATTAATTATGTAAATATTGATGAGTGAACGATTTTTTTTTAAACATTAATTAAGGAAAATTAATCAGACCCATCACTGTTCATTTATTTGCATTTATTCTATTATAATATGCAATAATATGCATATAACATGGATTCTGATGGGAATTAGATGATAATTTGTGGTTGAAATTAGTTGATCTATTAATTGCAGGCTTCGTTCATTGCATTAAAAGATATTATTTTTAAAAGAGAAGTTTAAAGTAATGAAATATTTTAATAAAATAATGGAATAGATAAAGTCAATGAAATAATTGCATAGTTCAATTCCTAAAAATAATAATCCGAGCAGTTCTCCGCGATCCTTATGTTCACCTATCCTTAATAATTATTAAAATTGTTGTTACCAGTAGTTTCTAACTTTCAGCTTATCATTGCTTCATTTCCGATAATCTTCCAGCAGTGATTTCTCACTTTCGATTTTTAATTCCGTTATGGGTACATGAATATTTCCAAATTTCCTTTTTGTCAGAAACATATTAACATTCAAATCTCTTCAATAACTCTCTAAATCCTTCGAATTATTAGATTATATCAGATTGGAATAATTCGCAGTATGAAACTTTTGAAACTTTGAGAATTCAAACTTCATTATTGTATTGTTGACAAATGATTTATTTACCTTTATTGGTCTTATTATTTTAAAATTAAAAAAAAAAAAACTTTGGAATCCATGTAAAAATATCTTTTAGAAAGATTTTATTTGTTAAAAAACCATAAAATAGTTGATAACTTGTCAAACGTATGCAAATAACATTTAAATAGCTAATTGTCAGTTCCCTTAAATTTTGTGAATAAAAAAATGGGTCATCAACTTTCATCGCTTTAAAATTAAGTGAATGATTTTGTTGATTTCAAATAGAATCAAACAATTTTGTTGATTGTACAACATTTATTCATTTAAATGATCAGATCACACTTTCATTAGCTCCCTAAAATATTAAATATTCTTTTTCACTGATTGTTAGCAACAAAAAAAAAAAAAAAGAAAAAATTTTTTTCCTCTATAAAAAACTAAAGCAATGCAAAATGTTAATGACATTTTTAAATAAAAATGTTCACAAATGTGGCAAATGCGAATTTTTGAAGCAGCATAGATTGTTTCTACGATACAATTAAACATTTTGAAAAGCTAACATTACCAGTTTTTTCTTGAATTGATTTTTGTGCCATTTATTTCATCGATAATCATAATGTCTTGTTGTTTTGATCACTAACTGTAATAAAAAAAAAAAAATCTAATATTGAAAGATTGAGCATAAAATATTGAAATTATTTGCTATCAATTCGAAAATATATAAATATCCTTCCTCCTTTCGAATATATCTTTCTAAATTTATGGCATTCAAATCATTGCTCTTTCAAAAAAAGAAAAACTGAATGAGATTATTAGAAATATCAGTCTAAATTTAATTAAAGTACAGAAAGTTCGTATTAGTTTACTAATTAAGTTGAAAAAACATTTTCAGAATAATTTAGCTTCACTAGCAGTAATTTGTTTTCAGGATGTAAAACGATCGGCTTTTGCGATCTTTGAGAAGGAATGAATTTTGAGCATAACTTGGGCATGTATAATCATTTGTCAGCCACTTTTCCTCTCCATCGTCCTTCAAATTTCCCGAATTTCACTTCTGCATTGATGGAATGAAGAGAAGGCGCTATTTTGTTTCTATTTTAACGATCGAATTTAATTTTTGGTTCTCACAGAATCACTCAAAGAAGCTGTGTTTTTAATCGAAAAGTTTCCGCATTAAACATCGCCTAATATTAAAACTATTTTAATTGATGAAATTTCTACTTAAATAAAATTTAAATTTCTTCAATCAAAACAATCGATTTATTTGCAAAACAATACTTACCCAAGCTTCAATGCGTTGGTATTTCTCGGTCCGAATGCTAAATACGTAGTACATTCATGATTCAATTGAAAAACTTATAACTAATTAATAAAACACAAAATTCCATGAAGATCATCAAAATAATTATGGATATCCTGTTCGTTTCTTGAATTCCATAGTCATTCAAAATATTCCGAAAGTTTTCGCTCATTCGAAATTTTCCTTAGAACAAAATTATTATATCTTACCTGGTGGATTCGATCCGGATTGTTTTTCCAGATTAACATTTTCATCTGTTAAATTATCCTTCCCATTTATTTCAAATTCTTGATCATCATCTTCGTATTGATCCTCTTCTTCTGAATCTAGCTCATCTGATTCTTCCTCCTCAACCGATACTTTCTCGTCCTTCATTCTACTTATTTCTGCCATTGCGGCGACAAGTAATACAGTGACGAACATCCACATCACACAAAAGTCTCTTTAATCTTAACTTTTTAATTTTTAAAAACTGATAGAAGTAGACGATTATGTTATACAAAATTTAAGTTTGTAGCAAAAAAAACGGAAAAATTATCTTCTTGAAATTTCTTTTTGTGCTAGAAGAAAGAAAGTAATCAGTTGAAATTTTGGATAATAATTTTATAAATTCCAATTCAAAAGTCGAAAAATCATTAAATCAAAATGCACAATTTTTTATAAAACTTATGTTAGCTAATAATGTTTGGATTAATTCAGTACTGTTAAAATATTCCATAAAAATGGGTATTTCAAAATGATTCGGTAAAATAGATAGTGCATATAATACTTTCAAATTCAACTTTTAAGTTAATAAAGAGTGATCAGATCTTTACAGTATTTCTCAAGGACGCTTGCTGAAGACGATTAGTATAGTTGCATTTCAAAATTACAATTCAATTGAGAAAAAAAAATTAACTTAAAAGAAGGGTTGACAAATTGTATGGGAAGGACTTTATCGTCACTATCACATTTTCAGCATATTTAATGATATTTCTACTTTCTATACTTTTTTATTTTTAAAATTATTTCTTTTTACATTTCGTAGTGCTAAACTATCGCTTTTTTTTTTTTTTTTTTTTTTTTGTTCTTTATAACAATCTCTTTTGAGAGATATTCAAACTATTCAAATTATTTAAACAATAAAATTCAAAATATTCTCTCATTCTGTGAAGGCTAATGGAATTGAAAAAAAAAAATGTGAAAGTTTTAAAAGATATTAAGAGTTTCTTCAATACTTCCAGAAATTCTGGAAAAGTTTTATTTCTTGAAAAGAAGCAAATAAATAATGGAAAATGAATTGTCGATCCATAGAAAAAATAAAGATATATTATCTCAAATATTCATTTACTTTTTAAAATGTGAATGATTATAAATTAAGGATCGGTTCCCTTTATCGATCGAAATGTTTTTAAAAAATGGAACTTTGCCTTTTTTTTGTGATTTTTCCGTCAATATGATAATAATCTCTCAATGGAAAACATTCAAATGTTGTCCCTTTTCTTTCACATCGAAAAAAAACTTGAATGAAAGAAATTTATTTGAGAACAACAATTTATTCCGAACATAAAATTGAAATAAAAATTCATTTAAGTGATATCAATAAAAATCGCGAATTAATTATAATGACAGGGTAGTTTGATAATTGTATTGTAGAGAATAAATGCTTCAAATCAGACAAAATCAAAGAATATGCTATTATCTGATGGATAACTAAAAATTGATGATAAATTGTTTCTATCGTGAAGTAACAGAAGCAATCGGTAATTTTTAAAAACTATAATATATGAGTGGACAACAGTGATGATTTTGTTTTTGCGAAAAATCTCCTTAATTCAGAATTAATTAAAGGTTTAGGCTGAAGTTCATATTAGCATACATGAGGTCATAAATGAATAAAATTCATTGCTGCGAAAATTAAGTGAGAAATTTTTGATGATACCGATTGTGAAGCAAGAAAAAAAATCAATTTTAGCAGTTCGATTACAAGAAAAGATAGATAGGCTCCATCATTCAGCGATAATTTTGCAAAATTTTCTTCTGATATTTTTGATGCAATCATAGTCGTTCATCATAACTGAAAAAGTAATTTAATTCCTTTTTGAGTGAATACATATACAACGTCATAATAAATCATTGAAAATGCTAAAAGATAGACGGATCAAGTCGTTGGAAAAATCCAATGTTGATTTTCTAACTGATGATATTATTAGCTTAATATTACATCTAATAAGATCTTTAAAAAGAAAAAAAATTTCATGAAGAAATTCGAAATTAATGAATAAAATTTGACCTTTCTTTTCCTATCTTTATTTCTTATAATTTGTTGTTGTCCTTTCTTTTTCTTGAAGATTGTTGAACAAAAAATTGTATTCTATGTACTTAATAAAAAGCAAATGATTCATCAGACGTAAAATGAGCAATAAACTAAGTGGGTATTTTAAAAATTTGATGCAATATAATAAATTCTAAACAACACATCTTTCGTTATTTTTTTTTTTTTTTTTTTTTGTTTTTAATGTTGCCGATTTTTGAAAATAGAAGGAAAATGTAGTTTTCCAAGCAAAAGGAATAGCAATTAGATTTAAAACTCATAACCATTTTAACCTGTTCTTTGTTTTCTCACTTTTCATGATCGCGGTAAAAACTTTTTTAAATTCATAAACGAAATTCATTTCACGCATGAACAATTTTTTCCTTTTTTTATTTTGCAAAAAAGAATCTTTAAACAATAATAATAACAAATAAGAACAAAATAGAAGGAGAGAAAAAAGTTAGAAGATGGAAAGATGATAGGAAATTAAATTGGAAATTGATGTTAGTTTGAAACAAACATGTCCAATATTCTTCCTACCAATTGCAACTATTTTGTGAAATTACAATTAAACGAATGAATTAAATACGAATAAAAAATCAATCATCCATAACAATTAAAGCTTCTATCGTTGCAAAATAACAGTAATTGTCATTTCATGAGGAAATCAAATTCAAACCTAAAAATTTCCAGAATTTGAACAATTTTCCAAAAATATCATATGAACTAATCCCTAATCTCTTTGTAAAGTATTGCTCACAAAACAATCTAAAGTTCAGCTAATGAAAGCCCACATAACCTATAAATTAGTTGGTAGAGTTAAAGTCATTAGGTTCCACCTGAGAATCAAACTTTGCTGTATCGCCACTACTTATTCAATACTAAATGCACGATATCTTGAGTGAAATTGACAGCTTAGTTGGAAAGTAATAATAATAACAATAATAATAATAGTAATAATAATAATAATGATAATAATAATAATAATAACAATAATAATAGTAATAGTAATAATAGTAATAGTAGTAATAACAAATAAGTAAGATTTTTTCGATGATAGATTCAATATCCGAGTAATGATATTTCCTAAATCTCAGTCTTGATTACTGTATAATTAATAACAATTATATATTCTCCTTGTTCTATTTTCACTTCTTTCATGTCTCTTCTTTTTCTCATCTATTTATTTATTTATTTTTTCTATTTAATTTAAGATCAAAATTATTAGCAACAGCTTGGACGAATCGATGAAAATTTCGATTTAACTAAAAATTTGGTTCTATTTTCATTAATGATTATCACATCAATTTGTTACTTATTGTCTATTCAGATTGGGCATTTTTTGATAAAATAATAAATCGAAATAAATAATTAATCATATTCAATATTTATTTCAATCTAACAGTAATTGATTTTTATCATATTGTGCTTAATTCTAAAGCAAATGAAACAATTATGACTGGTTTCCTGTCAAGCAGGTTTAGGAGGAAGGATAAGTTACATTAATTCATTGATGATTATACTTCGGAAATGACTAGTTTTTTTTTTTGACTTCTTGTCATATTTCAATAATTTGAGTAATTTAAAAAAAAAGAAGAAGAATGCATAATAATTTCAACTACTACATTGACGATAATCATACAAAAAAATAGTTTGTGAATTTTTAATCTTTGTACAATCACGTCACACTATCCGTCATTTTTTTAGAAATTAAAGAATCCGTGTAAAAAATTTCAAAAAGGTAAATTTCTCAAATGCGATAAAATATTGATTTTTAAAAGTATCATTTATTCTCTATCAATTAAAATTGTACTTTCCATCGATTCCATTATTTCTGATTGCTGAAACAGAATTTCTGACCAAATTTGACCAAAAATTAATGAGAAATTCAAAATAGTCGAATAGAATGGCAATATTGTTCAAAATGAAAAGAGAGAATATGGAAAAATATAAATCTTAAAATTGCTTAAAGATCAATTAGTTTTTCAAGTTTATCCATTAATTGCAATAACAGAAATGCTTTACTTGCTTGAAATCAAATTTGTAATTTTTAACACCATTATTTCAGATAATGAAAATTTGTGATGTGATAAATTCGAATATTGAATTAGTTACTTTAAAGATGGTACAGATGGACAACGAAGTAATTTCAAAAAAAATCTTCCTTGATAATGCAAATTTCTACGTATCGCTCTTTGCATCCA
>JABVXV010000020.1:171442-236539 GCA_013365325.1 Dipetalonema caudispina | reverse complement strand
TCCTTCCACAAGTTAATTAAAAGTGAAAGTTAATTGAAAATTTTCATTTTCATGAAAATTTTCAAAGTTAATTTTCATTCTTTAAGGATAACTTTACTGTTTGAAATTAGTACCAAAAATTGTTTCTATGCATAAATAATTTAGATTTTAGTCCTACTTTTTTGGAATCATTTCCAACCTAAACAAATGTAAACACGCAGATGTATTAAAACATAAAAAAGATTACAACAAATTATAAAGTAAAAGAAATAAAGTTACGAAAAAAATGATGAAAATATACCTTTTTGATACTGTGACATGGAAAATTCATCGGGAAAAGAGAATGACTCAACGAATGACCTCTTCTAAAATACTGAACCTAACACAACTAAAAGATGAAATCACTTCAAAAGATAATAAGTTGCTTAGTTAGCAAGATGATGAAACTTTTGGCTCTTTCTTTAAACTCTCATCTGTAACATATTTTTTACTTTTTTCTACTGCAATCTTCTTTTGTTCTTTCATTTATCATAATTTAATTAAGCAATAATGCAAATAAGATTCTTAGCTATACTTGAATGGGAAGACTTTATGATTTTTTCGAATTCAATTCAGAAACAAAATATTAAATTTTGCAGGAAAAAATGTCATTTTGATTTAAAGATTATAATTGGAAATGAAAATACCTCAGAGTAGCAAAAACTCTAAATTGAACTACAAACAAAAAATAGAAGTCTAAAATTATATCTTTCAAATTTCCTAAAGATATTTTCTTTTATTCCTTTCCATTAGTTTACCCGAAAAGTTCGTATTTTAATTTCTTATCTTTAATAAATTAAAGAATGATTCAAGTAAACTTACTCATTACCATTGATAAGTTTACTGATAGCTAATGAGTTTTTAATTTTTACCTTGAAGATATGTGTCCTAAATAAACTTACTCAAAGATTTTTCTTCATTATTGTAAAATTAACATGAAAAGAGCTATTGAATTAAAAACACATTAATAATTACAATGGCAACAATATCGCTCCAACAAATTTTAATCATATACATTTACTGCAGTGTAGTGGGCGATCATAATGAAATAAACAAAGTTAATTTGCCTTTGTTGCTGTAATTTGTTATACTTTGCGCAGAATAAGTAGGAAACGCACAGGACAAAATGATCTCTTCATCTATAAAAAATTATTTTACTTAAAAGTAATCGAAAATTATGAATGGAAGGTAAATGTAAACCAATGAACATTTACGTATTGCTTTTAATTCAATGGCTCTTTTTCTAAGTCGTTCTCATTGGTACTTCATGTTCATTTAAGATGAAAGGTGAAGCATCTAATTAACTTTCAAAATTATAAAATATTACCTAAGTAAACAAAATTCACCACCATATTTTGAAATGTTGAAATATTGTAAATAAAATTAATCAGATTATTCTGGAAGTTTTTTTTCTTTTTTTGCAGCAACGAAAGTAGCAAATTGACTGCTAAATTTGAAGTTAAATTTAGTAGTTAATACTTTTTTATAAATTAAAAATTTTGCAAAACGGTCGCACTTTTTGTGCTTATCTTAGGAAATTATGAACATATTTGAAAAATAGCTTGAATTTCCTCATGCTATAATTGCCTTGATTGTCAATTGATGTCAAATATTTACCAGAATGTACTCTATAATTCTCCATTCAAGATCTACTTCTTCATTACCTAAATTATTTCAAATTTTTATCTGATCAAAAATTGCAGAGATGTAAAAGTTAAACATTAAACATAGAAATAAATCGATAAAAACATTTCAAGATTGTTGTTTTCTCAAAGGTCTTTTATTTTAGAAACAAAAATTACTTCAATTTTTAAAACCATTTTTTTGCAAATATTTAATAATACTTGCGCCAACTTAATGTAATTCTCTATGAGATATTTTGGATGCAATATTCCAATAACCTTTCACCTTTTGATAAAAATTTTACATAGTTTGAGTGCACAATCAACGATCGCCATTTGTCATTTTATATTATTCTCACTGGAAATTTTCTTTTTCAAGAAGTTAATATCAATTTTTCCTCTACGACATTTGTTAAGCTTTCATGCTCTATTGAACTTTTCAATGAAACTTCACAAGAAATATCATTTAACTATTCATTTTGCTAATTGTCAGCTAGCTGTCTGACAAGAAAACAAAATGGAAGAAATCGGTCATTAATATATCACTCATCATCATATCGAATTGTGAGCACCTTTACTCTTAATGAATTTAGAAAAATTAACTTTTTTCCAAGTTTAATATAGTCAATTTCATCCATATGGAATTTTAACTAACGTTTAACACCGATCGTTTCGTGTTGATTAGGTGAAATTGAATTATTCAGTTTCAAAATTTCAAAATATTGCTTCCGTGTACCAATTGTCTAGAAAGGAAAAAGACCACTTAAGACTTGTTTTAGAAGAAATTCATGAATTGTAGGTTGATCTTAATTCAAATTTGATATTTGTAATTCTTGTTCGTCTTTTTGCTTCTTTGATCTCATACCATGATACACTTTTGTAATCTATAATTATTACTTTATGAGTTCATAATTTTAAAATAAGCTTTAAAAGCTTTAAAATATAATAAATCACAAGGGACTTGAATAGCGACGTTGATCATAGATTTTATAACATTCTTTCAGGCAAAATTTTCTGTATTAACTTAGTTGCATCTCATAATTTTATTAGCAATCATGATCAAAAATTTGTTTTGTATCATGATATCGATATTGACGACATCAGATTTCAATGGTAATAATTGATGAGAATTTAGATGTAACAATAAAAATAAACAGATATGTAATTACGCAAATAATTAATTAATTAACATGAAATATTTGATATCGACGACAACAACATTCTCTTATTCATTTATTATTTTGTTTCATCTATGAATTTTTTCGTTGTTGTTGAAAAAAATCATAATTGTTGCATTCAAAAGCATTGATATAACACTTATGATGGATTCATTCCTTCCAAAATCTCCTTTCGAACAGCTTCACTCAGTGCTGCAAAAATTTGAAAATATAAAATTACACTTATAATTCCAAAGAAATGACTAATTGAGCATAATAAATTATGTTGATCTAAGTAAGTAAGAGTAAAAGCGATAACTTATTTTTTTTAGCCTTCTAATTTTAGTGTTTTTTTTCTCTTCATCGATCGAGAATTGCTATTTTGCGTATGAATTTAAACAATCGATAATGTTTATTACAATGAAATTTCAAAAATTATTATTTAGTCCAGTTTAGGATGCCATCGCAATGGCGATAATTTAGGAAATGTTGGAGAAGGCAATAAATTTTCGAACGAAATTTTTTTGACTTTTAACTTTAATTAAATCTCCGAGAAACTTGCGATTCTAGTTTCCGATATGTTATGAAACACTTTTCTATTTGAAAACAAGTTCCTACATTAAATTTAAAGCCAAAATTATATTGCAAACTTGTTTACCACTTCAAAACCCAAACAAAGTTTCATCTATCAACCTATCATATATTCTAAAAAATATTTTAGAAATTTTGAAACATTCAGGGAGTCTAAAATTTCTAATTGAAAATAATGATGAATTACGTAAAAAAAAAAAGTTTACAGTTCATGATAGCTTGGATTTGTTCCGTTTTTTGATGATTGGTCAAAGTCGGACTGTCAGCAATAGCGGACATCTTAGCATCAGCTTCTCTTGCTGCCGGTGAAAATTTCATTATTGCCGCTTGATGCATTTTTTCATATTGAGCTTTTCCTTCCTTTATTTCCTGCTTGAATTGCTCAAATCGAGCCTGAAATTAACTTAATTTCACCACCCTCTCTCTCTCTCACACAAATTTATTTTTTAAAAAATTATAAACAGTACTTATCAAGTGTATTTGTTTCATGTAGTCACATTTCTAGATTATTTCATTTTTAATTTTAAATTTTCATGTAATGAGAAATGATAATTAGCTAATAAAAGTTGGTTCAGTTAGGATAATGGAATAAGCTATCAATATTGCTTCAATTTATTCCATGGAATAAAAAGTTTAACAGACTTATTCATATTTGATGTAGTGAAGAAAAAGCCTAGTTGGGAAAGGAAAATAGAATGTAAAAAAGGAATAAAAAAAAAAATCATAATCATTTGACTTAATACGCAAATTGTGTCTAAACGAGGGATCAAACATAGGCAAATCAGATCATTTCAAAAGTAACCAAACAGAAAAAGCAATAAAATACTATTAGATAGCTTATACGATAACTGTTTACAACATTAAAATGAAACAAACTTGATAGTTGCCACCAAGTTTACGGATGAATGCTTCGATATCAGCTTCAGTTTGTGGATCAGTTTTTGATTCATCAGCTTTTAGCAAATCGAAAAATTGCTGTATGACATTAGCAGGTGCACCGGTCAAAAATGGTGGTATATCTGGTTGAGATTGTCCTTGAGCTGTTATTCCTACTATTAGACTAATTGAAAGCAAAATAAAATATTTCATTTTTGTTGAACTGATTGAAAGACGTCCTCGATCACTATAGGTCTTTGGATTCTTCCTGTTGGCTTTAGTTGACACGCATAAACTGTCTTTATATTGGTGGAATGAAATGTCAGCGATCGAGAGAAAGGGAGGGATTCATTCCATTAGTAGAGAGGTGTGATACCGATTCAGCTACGACGGTAAAAAGGAGCGATATTGGGTAAAGGAGGAGCAAATTTCAGTGGACGAACATAATTTGTGAGGCATATCGTTTTCCATCTGCTCCTCCTCTTTCTACCATTGCTCGATCCGATTGATGTCACTGACGCTTTACACGTGAATTATATACAAATTTTGATGTAATTTAATTTTTAAGCAAATTAATGTAGTTGAAAAACAAAAGATATTGAAAGGTAAGCAGATGAAAAGGATAATATGAGGAAGGATTAATTAATTTGATGAATAATAATTTCATAGCAAACTGACCATTTTCGTCTCTTTAAAATCAATCGTTTCTTTTTCTATTCTTTTTTCAGTTCTCCTTCATTACTGGCACCTATTTTCATCGATAAAGAAAAAAAAAAAATGTCATTTCAAGCGCTTTGACACATTTTCAGAGTGTAGGAAAAGTTTTTCTTACTCCTCCGTAAAGTATGTCATTAATGAGAAAAATAATGATTGCTAATTACGAGACCAGTTTGAGCTGATTCTGATTTGTTCTATCATGAAATAAAGTTTTTCACGAATAACTCTGATTTAAGGAAAAACGACAACCATAACAATACTTCAAAATTCACTTATGTTATTTTTAAATATTTCTTTTCTTGTAATTTTAAACAAACCATGTCACAAATAGTTGAAAAATTTGATAACTATAAGATTGAATTGAGCAAAATCAATAATACGAAAACTTTTTGTTGAAATGAAGAAAAGTTCGGGAAGCAAAAGTTTAGTGTTTTAAAAAAACTTTATAGAATTCTCATTTCTATTTCATGTGATTGTTCAAGGTCAATCATTTTACAATTAACAAATTTGCTGTCGAATTTTCAGACTATAAATTAATTATTATATCATCAGAATCTAAGATATTTATTTCAAATAATTATTGCAATGAGAACTAAGATTTGCATTATATCATGTTCTACGTTAGCTTCACGTTTAAATTATTATCTGTTCAGTATCTGAATATGCTTCAAAAATTTGCAAAATTCCAATTATTCTTCCATTTTCACCATTTAAAATTAATAATGTAATGAAGTGTGAAAATTTGTTGAATTAGTTGCGGTTGTGCAATGATGACACATGTACATAATATATACAGCAATATACTGCAGATTGTTTGATTGATCAGTTTTACAAAAATCTTTTATCAGAATGTGTCGATATGCGAAAACCAGTTGTTGTGGTATACTCCAATACATTCTTCTTTTCAACAGAAATCAACTTTGAGCAAGAGCACAAAGCAAGGAATAATTCATTATCATCCTTTTGAGCGAATATCACAATGATATTATTAACAAATATACTGCAAATTATCAGTGCAGAATTTTTTTCGAAATTACTGAAACGAAAAATAACTAAGCAGCAATAAAAATGATCGAATGATGCTGAGATTTTAATAATTTATTCAATTCGAAGAAATATTCAAAGAAAAAAAAAAACCATTTTCATCAAAATACATAAAAATATTAAAACTAATGAAGAAAGATTCCAATATGGAAATTTCCACTTCCAATTATCTCAACAGTTATTTTCGATTCAAGATATCATATTCCATTCATTTCAATCACTTAGCGTAATTTACCTAACATTCCTAAGTTTTCTGATCTTTAAACTTAAATGCATTTAAAGATTGATTATAATTCCTATAGACATTTTTCCACTAGTCTCTGTTTATTTTAGACTTATAATTTATATTGTATTCTCATCCTGGCAAAAAGCGATGAGATGATCTTCACAATTTGATTTCAGATTTTATCACATAACTTTTTCTTCCTATATTTCTAACACTGATAAATTTCAATCATTTAGCAACTCAAATGATAATGTGAAGATAATATTGAGGTATTTATGAGCATATTATTGCATATGTTGCATATGATGTAATGTGCGCAAATATGCGTGCGCAAAACTGGTTTATTATCATTCTTCTGATGGCTTACATTGCAATACATCAAAGCATAAAATTGTGCTCATCTTTAAAATTTAGCATAAAATACTGCTCGCAATTCATTTCTTACTGCTTCAGACAGATCTGAAATATAGAAAAGTTATGTGAAGAAGTAAATAAAAATGAAATTTAAAAATAAATACCAAAATGATTATAATAAGAAGATAGAAATTTGAATAACTCATGAAAGCTCAAATCTTTTTCTTTTTTCTTTTTCTAATTCATGCCTTTTAGGACTATTCTTGTATATTATAAATATATTTTGTAATTTATACAAATTCATATTGCAATTAAGATTCGATTTATTATTTTAAAAAGTAATTACTTTTTAAATATGTTTCGAATTTATCTTTCTTCTTTTGTGCAGATAATGTTCTATCTCTTCCAATTTCAGTCAATTCTTCATCAGCTTTTTTCGCTTCTGGCGATAAACTTTGGGCCATTGCTTTTCGCAATAAAGTTGCCTTGTCATGTATTAGCTGCATGTTAACTTTAAATTGATCATATTTTTCCTGGAAATATGGGGTCAGAAGAATGGAATGTTAAGTGATTTTAACAGCAAAATTGAATTCTGGTCTGCTTAATAGCATCAATTGATTTTATATGGTATATGCAATTATCATACGATATTTTTACTGTAAAATCTAAATTTTATTAATATTATACTTTCAGTATTTCATTTTAACTGAGGATTCATATGACACTCGTGGAATTTTCACCTTCACTACTATGCAATTATATTTGTTATTTTTTCTAAATGTTAGCATGAACATATTTAATCAGAATTTCAAAATTCACTTTTGAATTTATGAAATTTTGAAAAAATCTTATTGCACTTTTCCAACCCAAAATAATATACGGATAAAAGTAATGGTAATGAAAAGAAGGAATCAGTGAAATTTCAAATTCTTTTCCTATTCCATTCATTACTTGAGATACCTTCTGATACCCAAACATTTTAATAAACCGTTCTGGTCGTACCTTAATCATACCACCTTTTGCTTTCACCCATTCTTCCACTGCTGCTTCCACCTGAAAATCCGGTTTGTCGGCGTATCTTTCCAACAATTCCTTCATCTCTTTCACCTCTGCTTCCGTTGCACCCAATAGAAATGGTGGGACCATGAATTGTTCTTCGCCATAGACAGTACAAACTAATAATAGGACAGGAAGCACTAATAAAATAAATTTCATCTCTTCAATATTTCAAAATAACTCTAAAGATTTCAAGTTTTTTAAGAGTTACATATTAAAAGTATAAACGCTTTCCTAATAAAAATAGGAACGAAGATATTTTATGAATGTCTTTAAATTATCTTAAATTTCATATTAATTTTCAGATGTTACATCTAAAATATCACTTATCTCACGGATAGTTCAGAATGAGAATCTTTCATTTATAACATGAATGATGATTAAGTATAAGGATTAAACAGGTACATTTTTGAAATGGGCAATTTTTACGCACTAATGGTTTTCTTTAAGATGACCATGAGAAATTGGTCGAAATGATCAAACGAGAAACTTATTGGTTGCATGTTAAAAGTTAAAAAAACGTTTACGTAAATTTTTACAGGAAAAATACGATGGAAAGAAAGATAGTAAAATGTCCGTTTCATATTGCATTAATAAATTCGTACAAAATTTATTTCTGAAAGATTGCCTGTTTAGATCGTTTAAATACCTATTATGTAATAAAACAAAAGACAAAAAAGACGAAAGAGGTGGAGACGAAGAAAGTTGAAATGAAAAGGTATGAAAATGGCCAAGTTGTATTGTTTGATATTGTCATCAATGCCTTGAATTTTTTTTTTTTTTTTTATGAAATATTTATCACTTTTGAAGTTTCTTCACAAACTTTGGATACGCATTGATTTCTTACATTCTAAACGTTTTGCAACAAAATAACAGCTTTACATTTTCGTGCTTTTTATTCGTTCATTCATTTCTGATCTATTATTAAAATTCTTTAAGCAAGTAGAAGCAATGTTAGTCATTCACCATAAAATAAATTTGAATTTAAATAAATGAGGAACAAAACTTTTTGTTTTTTGGTATAGCATTAACTAATTCTTGATTATTTGTGCGAACAATTTTTTTTACGCTTTGTTTCAGCAATTTTGGAATCATATCGAAATTGTGAATGTATCCGAAATAAAACAGAAAATACCAGCTGATTCCAATTCTCTTCATTGCTTAACAATCTCTTATTATGATACCATTTATTCAATACAAAAATCTTTTTCTTCTTATAAACAGGTAAGATGGAAATTATTTAATCAAAAACTTTATTAAATACTTGAATAGTTTGTTAACCGATAATGGATGAATGGTTAATCGATGTCTTCTCAACCTTGTGCTGCTCGTTGTAATTCTTGCTTGACATTTTGCGGAAGTGCTGGAAAAGATTTAATTAAGCGGATAAATGTAAAAACAAAGTGAAGGAAGAATGTAATATAAGTAGATGAAGAAAATAATAGAAAAATGAAAAATTAGCAATAAATTTATCCAGAAATTCGTATCTTTTGGGACAAAAACGAAAAACTACGAAAAATCGATTGCACCAATAGGAAATATAAATATGTTTAAGAATAAAGTAACTGCAAGAAAAAAAAAAAAAGAAAACTTACAACTGATAATTTTCTGAATCTCTGCTTGTTTCTGCATTGCCGTCATTGAAGCGCTCTTAGCAATGGTACTCAGTTTTTCATCAGCCATTCTTGCTTCAGGTGAAAGTTTTGCTACTACTGCCTGATGCTGTGCTTCAGCTTGTCGTAGAGTTGCCATTGCTTGCTGTTTAAATTGTTGGAAAGATTTCTGCAAAATTTTCAAATTTTATCAAGTTAGTCACATATCATCTGATTGCTACTGATATATTGAACTGATAAGCTTATATTGAAGGTAATTACTAACTTGAATTTGTTGACTCTGTCGGGCAATCCATGATTCGATTGCCTGTTCCATTTGACTATCAGTTCGTTGTCCTGCGGTAGAAAGTAACTGTTGAAATTCATTGATAACTTGTTGTGATGCACCAACTAAAAATGGAGGTAGTGGAGCTCGTTGTTGCTGTTGTCTTTGTTGGGCAATAGCGCATGAATATATAAGTAAGCTTGCAGTTATGAATGCTTTCATTTCTGTTGTAAACTTTTGTTACCTGCAAAAAAGATTAAATAAAATACATGCATAAATATGTAATGAATAGGTAAAAAATGAAAAGTAACGATTGCGTAATGTACAAACGGTACATTGGTTGACACTGAAAAGGACATCTGAATAACATTTTTATATATGCTTGAGGTAAATGAATCATCGTCCAAAAAAAGGTAAAGGTAATTTTGTTCAACATTAATCAATCATCATCTCATTATCACATTACTCAATGGTCTTCAGTAAAAACCGTACCGAAACTTTCTGTTCGCTTTATTCATATTGACGTGTTTCTTAATTGCTCATAAAAACAATTCCCTTCGTCGAACAAAAAAAAAAAAAAAAAAAAAAAAAAAAATAAAAAATGAAAATCTTCATTCCATCAAATTACCATAGAAATCAATCTTTCTATTCCTTTTAAAAATGCATTATTCATCATTTGTAACGATTTGCATTTATTAAAGATAATTTCTTTTAAATGCTCGTTTTGTTTTAGGTAAAGTTAGTACATTGGTAAAATTTCAACAATAACAAATGTTCATTCTCACTTCTTTTATAACTTTCACCTTTTTCCTTGCAAAAGTCTATCTGTCATATTTATCTGACACATCGTTTATACAAATAACGAAATTTTTTTTTTTTTTCTCAACTTCGTGAAATTTTTATCAAATTGTATTAAAATAAAATGGTTAGTTTGTTCATGACGTATTTTGTCCTTATAACGATATATTTCTCACTTTTTCAGCAAATTTGTTGACTTTTAAAATTGGTCGTATTATTTGCTGTCTTAAAAAGTTAACTAAATTAAATAAAAATATGTTCGCATATATTACAGCAAGTCGTTGTATATTTCCACTTCTGTTATTTCAGTTTGTAGTTTTTTTTTTTTTTTTTTTTTTTTTTTTTTTACAAGAATTCAGCGAATTGATTGTTGCTACCGGTTATCTGTGTAAAATATTTGCTGACTGATACCATCTAGTGACCACCATTTTTTTTTTTTACCCGCAATTTTGTTTTTAGCTGTACATCAATTTTCAGAGATATAGAATTGATGAAGAAAAGAAGAATGACTTGTTTTTGAAGAGTTCAAAATTTCTAAACTGTTAAAGACTGATACCTACAAAATGTATTTTAAATTGAAGAAATAAAAATAAAGTACTGGAAGTAACAGAAGAAAATTGTGCTGTGATTTGTAAAATAGAGAAATTACAATTGTGATGATGATTGAATAGAAAAATAGCATGCATGGAAAGAGTGATAAGAATGATGATAGACTGCATTGATAAATGATAAGAAATTGTCCAAATTTGAGCACTATTCTTTCATCTTACAATATTTGATACTAAACAATTTAGTGTCAATTTTATTTTTTTTTTTTGAATAAGCAGTAACAATAATTTAGTTGAAAAATCATTCTTTACTGATTGAAAGTGTAATGATTGGTATACCATCGAATCAAAATTTCAAATCGATTCATACATGAAATATTGCATTTGCTGTCATAATTTTATATTTCATTTATCCAACGATTATTTTTCTTTACATATAACCAATCTATTAAGTAATTGATAGTAATGATCATTCATCAAATTCATTTCAGGAATGATCACCGATAAGAATTGAAGAGGGGAAAAGTGATTGTATCATCAGAGTAATGATTCTTGAATTAATTTTTATGATGTTCGATATTCATTGACTAAGTAGATTTTGTTAAATCGTTGTGAAAATTTATGGGATGAGAAAGAAGACAATGAACGAGTGAATGGAATTTTGAAAATGTTGAAACAATGAAAAATTGATCTGACCGTATTCACTTTCCTGATCACTAATAATCACTCGTAGAGACAATCAATACCTTTTCCAAAAATATATCTAAATAGTACTAAATACAAATTTTATGTAAATATCGAAAATTTTTGTATGTCAAGTCCTTTTAACTATAATAATAATCAGTGATATTTTATTAAATTGACAATCTGTAATGAAGTAAAGTAACCCAAAATAATCAAATCATCAAACCATTAATTATTCTGCAAATTCTGCGCTCTCCTTCAATATCTGTTCACATCGATCTTTCGTTTACGGATCGACATGTTCAGATGAATCCGGTAGAAGACGAACGTAATATTTACTATAGTTCTCATCATTTTTGATTTGAATATTATTTGCTGATAAATACACAAATGCTCCAATACCATCCATGTCGTTTTCATCAAATTCAATCTGACTCGTATGACTGATTCGTTTTTCAGGCAGGTTACTTTATCCGGTTTTCCTTTTTTGATTAGAGAAGAATATGAGGATGTTGGCATATCTGAAATTTAATGAAATGATAAATATTATTAGCTATTGCCTTATCAATTAATTTAAAAGTTGCTAATATAATGCTTTCAAAATTGTACATCATTACATAATTTGCTTCAATACTTCGAAATGTCAATAAAAAAACTTTGGTTTTCAACATTTTTTGAAGAATGGAAATGACTTTAAATTAAATAGTAACTTCCAAAAGGAATGGGATCAATAAATTTCTACTTTCTGGTTTTTACACCTAGAACTTTGACCTATTTTAGCTTAGAACTTATTAACATCATCATAAATATCTGACCATTAAATACAATATTCTCCGATGATATGTTTTATCATATTAGAATGATGTTGAACATACAATCGCTTTATTTATCACTATGGTCACTAGATACAAAAAATGCGACAGAAGAAGTAATCTGTCAAACACTGTAAAAATGCATGATCTAGAATGATTTCTGATATATCTTGTCTCATCAAACATTTTACCACATATCAATAAAATTGTAAACTTGTTTTCAATGTTTTGATCATCAATTCGTTTCGTATGTTGAAAATGTTTTAAGTTTCGGTGTGTGATAAATATGATAAGAATGGATGTTACTTCTCATATCATTACTCACTAAATTTAATTACTGAAGGTATTTTCTTAGTTTATAATTATCCCTAATGTTTCAGTACAAACCTGTCGAGTTATATACTTTTTACAACAATGCTAACACATTTTAATAGCAATCAATTTTGATTAAATGGCAAGAAAATATTATTTAAAAAGTTAAAATTAAAAAAAAAAAGGAGGAAAAATATGTAAATTTTAAAATACATATTAACACTATTTGAGAAAATTAAAATTTATAATTTCCTTAAATTTAAGCAAAATGAACCACAAAGTTTGCACAAAAATTTACATAACGAAAATTTATTGCTCACGTCGATAAGAGATAATCACTGTCAAATGTAAAAATAAACAAACTGTACAGATGCTTGCAAACTTTTAGAGAAAATAGTTCGGATAAATGACGTCAAAATACATTCAAAACAACATCGTTTGATTTTAAAAATTTCTTTTTCTTCATTTTCCATCGTAAAAAAGTGAAATAAATCAGAAGAAGTTTATAAGACATTCTATGGAAAACTGCGAATCACTCGTCGAAATTCAAATTGCCTTTTCTAGAAAGGCGGTAATTTCTATTTTCGATAAGTGGAATACTCGACTATATCTATCTAATCCTGATATTTTAAATGATCTTGATCTTATACCCTTTTTTGTTATCCGTAAATTGAATGCATATTAAAATTGTGAAAAGCGCTCGTAAAAATACCCTGAAAACTACTCTTTGATTAAATTTAATGCTTTTTTATTTTCATTTATTAACATATACTTTCACAAATTTAAGTTTCAATTTCGATCCATCAACGATTAATTTTTGTTGAAAATTTGTTTTTTTTTTTCTTTTTTTCTTCTCCTTTAGTTCATAAATATTCACAAAAATTGTGAAAAAAAAAAAAAAAACAGAAATTAAACGTCGATAAAATCTGATATTTATGTAAGATATAAGATCAAGAATTCATCAAACAATCGAGAATTACTTTTTTGTCATTTTAAGACTATTTTATTTCATTTATTTTTTTTCTCAATACTTATCTCTTTTATAATGATGTTTTTTTTTTTTCGTGATACAACAAAAGAATTCTATGAAATAACATCGTTAGTGAACTTTTCTTGGAACATATTCCAATGATTCTGAATACTTCGTAATGACAAAAAAAAAGAAAAAAAGGAAAGAGAAAAGAAAAGAAGAAAATTTAGCCGTTTTGATTAAGTTCTGAAAAATATGGCCAATAACAAGCAAAAATTTAGCTCTAAATCATTTATTTCATTTTCCCAATAACATACTTCTTCAACGAGAAAAGCTTTACATAAGCGCTCTGTTCAACAAACAAATATATCCCATTTACAACGATCATTCAACATGCCTTATTTTTATCTAAACATACTGCTAATTGTAGCTTCTAACTTGGAAATTTAAGAAATGCTTAAATATGAGATGGAATTGATATGTGATTGTTAAAATATGCTTTAAATTTATGGGCCAACGAACTTATTGATTACAACATCAATGTTTTCGCTCAATTCGTAGAAAAAAATACTCAATTATTCGTATACTTTAAATTTTTAAATCAAATAACGAAAGAAAAAAAAATGAATACCTGGATGATATTACTTGATAGGAAATGTTCTTTTTTTTTTTTGCAACATTCGGATTTTAAAAGTTTGATAATGCTTTTCGATAATTGCACAATATTCGATTATAATGCTATTGTTACTCGTATTAATTCTAAAATTTGAAAATACTATAGAAATACTGCCATTTTTTTCTTTTGTTGTTGTTGTTGTTGTTGGAAAATAATTTGTAAAATTTTTCTCAAAAAATATTAAAAAAGGAAAAAAGCTAAATGCAATAAACAAAATGTTTTTTTTGAAAAAGAATTAAAATTAATTTGAATTACTTACAGTTCGAAACAATTCATCTCTTTCCCATTCTTCATTCTTCCCTAAGAAATCTTCATTCTCAAAAAATTCATCAATCTCACAAGATTAATATATTCGTGATTTATCTTCCTCTTCTGTTTTTTACCATTAAAAAGTATAAAATTAAATGAAATGACCCTTTATAGTTATGAAAATGTTCATTTGCGCCACTCACTGTGAATATATCCCTTCAAATTTAACCTCTGTTTACATTTTTCAATGCATAAATTAGATCATCAACACATCATCCCTTTCTCGTCTTTTTTCCCTCATTACCGTCTCCTCTTTTCTTGCTGAAGTTCGATTTTCTGAAAGTGGCGCAATTTGTAAGCTTGATGAGCTATAGTGATGAGGAAATTAGTTTATGGCATTTTATGATTTCCAAATGTGCACATTAGTGTAAAAAGCGTAGCTCTTCCATTACTTCACAATATCTTTTCCAAACTACTTTCCAACAACTCTTTCAACATTTCATTCAACAACAGTTCTCCACAAAGGTTATTCTGAATTAAATCTCAATTTTACTCCTTACCTTCTTCTTTCTTTATCAAATTTCAAGCTTCATAGTTTGTTTTTTCCCCAATAAAAGAAAAAAAAAACCATTCTTTTAAGAAATTTCATTTTTATAGATGTGAAAATTGAAGAAAAAAAACTATTTCACTATTGAGATAAAAATGATTAATTAATTCAATTAATGGATGAATTGAATAGAATGGTTAGCATTATGCTAATGCTAGACATATATTATGATTGTAAATCATTAATTGATACAATACAACATCATATCATATCATTATCATAAGAATCACTTTTCCTTTTCCATGTTGATCATATATATATTTGTGAGTTGCACTGTAGCAAAACAAATATCCTTTCTTTGGTACTGAAAAATGCGATGATGATAAATCAAATATTAGTTTTATTTTAGCAACAGAATGATTTTTGACCGGATTTCTTACCTGAATCGGTACAAAATAGTAGGCAATGAATTTTTGGAACATTCTGAATGGATCCGTAAACTTCGAACACCATCATTGATTGGAATTGGTTAATGTTTATCTTTTAAATTTTAAAATAATACATCAAAAATTAATTGATAATTTCAACAACCACAATTTTACATATTTTTAAAATTTAGAGTGAAGAAATATGAAATATATAATTTAGTGATTGTAACAATGAAATATTGATGTCCAGAAATGATGATAAATCTGTAGAAATTTTGTAAACAAATAAAACCACTCAGATGTTTACTACTTCACATTTGAACCGTTCTTTTTTTTTAATTGATTTCGTTCCGATTCGGTTTTTTTTTTTTTTCGTGTCCTTTGCAATATTATAAACAGTTTTCAATTTAATCACATAAACTTAAATTACCGTTTGTTATTATTTGAATTCTATCACATTCATATTATTACGAACACATGAAATGAGAAGAATTATCATTGAAGTTATATATTCACTTATCATAGAATATAGTAGTGATTAGTGATTGTTAATGAATTTATAAATAAACTTTATTTTACTCAAGCATAATTTAAAATGAACAGAAGTATAAATTACAGCTTCAATCCTAACGATACCCTTTGGAACATTTATCATTACTCCATATGTAGTGATGAATATTTCTGGTCCTTCTGCATTACTCTCATTGTTGCTTGCCTTCATTATTATGATCTTATCCGGTTAGCTTTATTTTTGTATATTCTTGAAATTGGAAGATAATAATAAAAGTGCTTTTAAAAAAACAAAATTTTTAAAGAAAATTTGAAATCTTATCTTTGATTAATAGATGAATTTTGTGGAAAATTGATTACAGTTCCCACTAATCATATTGCAACTATGTAGAAGATGTTGTAAGCAGCAAAATGTTACCATTTTCTTACTGAACTGAAATATGAAGATGACAGTATAATTAATAAATTCTATTTAATTCTATTCATTGTTAAACGTAACAAACGATTACGTTTAAGTTTTTCTTTTCCAATTGTATTTTTTTGATGACAGATTTTAAAATTTTATGAAATAAATTATATTATGCTATTCTTTAGAAGTATCAATCTAATTTAATTGATATTTTTAGGTATGCATATGAATGAATTAATATGTTCGATGCCAAAAAGTTGCTTATTGTATAATTTTACTTATGCTAATTTTGGTGAAATACCAGCATTTCTAGTTGGTTGGATATCACTACTTGATTTTATCATTTGTATTGTTATCGTTGCTAAAACTTGGAGCAGCCATATGGTACTATCTCAGTTATTCAATTCATCTTTTAAACTTCGCTTGACATAAAATAAATAAAGTGATTAGAATGAGATCTTCAATAATCAAATGATAAAGTGATATGCACATAAATAAAGATATTCTATGGATTCATTTTAAATTTAAATTTTAATTTGAATTTTATCAAATTTTTAGAATTTACTATTTCATGGACTATTCGATAAACATTTCACAGTGGAAATGCCTTATCATTTGGGTTCAATTTTTGCAACAAAAATAGATTTCTTTGCTATATTAGCCATCTTTTGTGCATCAATTGTATTATGCTGTAGCATTCGGGTAAGTCATTTAATTCTCTTTCAACAAATATTCTAAAATTTGAAAAGTTATAAAATTAAAACAAATATATAAATAAAATTTGTTTGAAAATAAACAAGCAATTGTCTAAACCAGCCAAAATGTCAGGTTTTGGCTACCGTATCGATAATAATGGTAACAATATGTGCCTTGGCAACTAATAGTACCGCATTTGTTGGCTTCTATTTTGCTGATCCAAATAATTGGTTGGCTGCTGGCTTTTTCAAAGATGGTACCATCGGTGTATGATTTGCGTTATTTTATTTAAATAATAATTTTTGAAAATAAATTACAATTTCTGTTTTCAAGTATAATTTTTGTGATATTTCGACCTATTATAGCTGAACAAAAATCAAATGTAGACAGATTATGCTGAAAATGTTGTGTAAAATTTGCTGATGATCGGGTTATTTTCTGTTACCGGAAGAACATACCGAATTTATCACTATTATCAGTAATGGAAACATGATGTTTTAGGTGGTGAAAGGTGCATCAAATTATCTATGTGCTTACATTGGTATTGAAACATTCAGCTTTCTGTTGGAAGAAACAAAAAATCCACGAAAACGACTACCAATTATCATGCCATTTATAATTACCACTTTAACATTAATTATGTTCTTGATGATAATGGTTATCACATTGGTTACCGATATCACAAAATATCCCAATGATATGCTTTTTCCAGATATTTTTGATAAACTCAGGATACCTTCCGCAAAGTACTGTTACCTTTATTTGCGAGAATAATTGAATAATCTGTAAAATGAATGAATTATTGTTTTTAATGTTTATTTCTTCTGCTTCTAAAATGGACTACGATTGGAAATTTAAAAATATTTCCTAAATTTCCTAAAGTTTTTATGCTTTTAAAGTTTCTAAAAATATTCTTCGAAAATCGATAATATATGACAAAAAAAAAACATAGAATAGAATGAATAATTTGCAAATGTTGTATTTAAATTTCATTAATAATAAAATTTTTAAGATATGTGATGACTATAGGCTCAGTTTGTGGCCTATCTGGAACAATGCTTGCAATATTTATCCCAGCAACAAGGATGCTAGTATCACTTTGTGGAGATAATTTACTACCATTAAGCCTATTGGCTCATACCAGTAAAAAGAGAGGAGTACCATATTATGCAGTACTATTATGTGCATTGATCTCATCTTCATTAATTATCCTCAATACCACTAAATTATTCGGAATTATCGCCTTCAGTACTCCTTTCAGACTGATATTACTTGTAAGAATTTTCGCATTACTATTATTTTTCTATGGGTTCTAATTAATTGTTCAGTTATTAATAATAGGGCTGTTTGGTATACGATCAGCACTATACCTCAAATGTTGTTGGATTATTTCGTGAAACAGCATTTTATCGTAATATTCATCGTAAACGATACAAAACACAATCGTTAAATATCTGTACAGATGATAAAGATTCATGCTCAGTTACCGTTTCCAGGTTAATCACATATATTTTTCATTTATGTTCAAATTATTTCCACAATTTAAATTTTTCAAATGCATTTCATTCATCTTATCATCGAATAGTCTACAAATACTCGAAGTTTCCAATCTTTTAAAATGAAATGTTTACTAAATCAAAGTTAAAGTTTGCATGAAAATTGTGCTTCTTTCAGTCTTTTTGTTTTTCTTTACCATTTCTTTTAAATTACAGATGGAGTACAGATGATGAAAATACTGAAACGATTAGTAGCTATGAAATTCTACGAAATATTATAACTGAACAAGAAGCACAGTGTGAACGATGGTTGCAGAAAGTAAATCATTTTTATTGCTCAAATTTTCATAAATTTATTAATTAATATCAATTAATAGTATCGTATCCCTGCGAAATTTTACTTTTTGAGACTAAGAATTCATACAACACAGCATTCATGTAAAAATATAAGAATACAAGAAGATATGAATACGTCTCTTACGTCTTTTACGTGATTGTTTGAGATAATTTCTCCGTAGAATCAGTAATCTCGAAATATTAAAAAAAGATGCTTTTTTCCTTTACTATTTTTGTACTCTTTTAGCTACCATCAATAAATGAAAATTTGGGATTACTGCTAAATGATGAAGAAATGGATGAGAAAGTAAGTGAAAAAATTCTGACGAAAAGATCACTCATTGGTTCACGATACAATACATTCAAAAATGTGCGTATTTTGTTTTAGTAACAATTAAACTTATGAAAATCTTGCATATCTAAATTTACTACTTCAACAGTACCAAACATAATTATCTTTTTCAATAATTACATTTCATTTTTAATTTCGAGTAACAATTGAAACAAGCATTGACTTAATTTTTAATGTGGGACAAAAAATAAACACCAAAATACGTAAGCTTGATTCACTGACATGCTAGTTGAATTTAAATTTCATTTAATCACTTTATTTATGATTAGTACGATTTAGTTGAACTTTGACGTATTAAACCAAATGATTTCTAAATTTTCCCAAAAATTTTAAATTGATTTAGTCACAATCGCTAGCGGAGAATCTAAAGGAAACAACAATGAAACTTTGCAAAGATAGGAAACAACTTTCTCTTTCATCACTTGATACTTGTAATTTTGGTCATAACTGTATCAGATCTCCATGTTCTCCTTACATTAATAATACAAGTTGGTATATTTTTATGATTGAACTTTCAATATTCTCATCAAATTTCCTAATTTTTTATAATTACCATTTTTGAGCTGAGTTCCTCTTGAAAGATTAGCCATCATTTTCAATTAATTTTAATCTTCAGTAAAATATTTGATAGTAGTACTTACAAGCAATCGCATAAATTTCTAAAACTTCAATTCAATGTCTCAGAATTTCGATTCCTTAACTTGTACTCTTTAATTCATAACTTCTTATTTTCTGAGTTCCACTTCTGCTTTCATTAAAAAAAAAAGAAATGTTATCTAATTGCAGCTGACATGAAGAAGCGTAACTTTCATATTTTTGAACATGATATTCCGGAGATGCCATACTATAACAAATATTCTGGATCGATACATAATTCGGAAATTTTCAACAAAGCTAACAATAAACACTCAAGGAGAACTTTATTATTCTTCATTTTAACTTCTGTAACTATTGGATTTTTGGTCGAATGCGGATTAACAAAGGTATACTTTGCTATCAGTAAGATTTCGGTGCTTCTTTGAATACATAATTAATTAATTAATTGTTGGAAGAGAGTTTCTTCCAACTATTTAATCCTTCTTCATTCATTTCGAAAAAAGAAAAAAAAGAAATGAGAAAAGGATTATCGAAGTTAATCAGTAATTTATTATAGCCTTAAATTATCCGAAATATTTCCACAACTTAAATTATTTCGAAGAATCAAACAATCAGTATCATCTTATAATCCTAAAAATAATTTAAAAACTCCATTTAGATCATGAATTAAATTAATTTATAATCCATTAAGCCTTAATTAATACTAAACCGTTCGATCAATGTGATTTTTAAGTTCATCCATTCTCTCTAATCATATTCATTACAACTTTAGATTTCTCTACGAAATGAATAATCCAATTGCAATCATCTTTATCCATTATTACTTCAATCCGATTTTCATGCAAAAACAAATGCTATTCATATTTCAATATTTAATTCTCTTTTTTTCAATGCTTAAACTAATTTTAATATTAATTTACAGTTATATTCAATCCTACCAATGTTATTAGCATGTATCATTTTGGGATATCTCATAATAAATATCATCCAACAAACAATTAATCCGATAAACAATGAACGAACTCATAAAATGCTTGCATTTCCATATCTTACACTTTTTGTAATCTTTTTAACCATACTGATAGCTTGTACCACTGATTACATTACGATCGTTGGATTTATTACTTGGATTGTTATTGGTTAGTAAATTTGATCTTTTTACTTCTATAAATTAAAAATTGGTTATGTGAAAAATAGGATTGACAGTAAAATTCAAACATAAATTTAAAAAAAAAATTCAGCCTCTATATAATTTAATTCTTAAATTTTCCGCGATTAAAAAAAAAAAAAAAAAAAAAAATCACAAAAACTTTAAACTATATGTGCTTCCTTCATATTCATCAATTATATATTTCAGGAATAATACTCTACGTACTATACGGATACAGACATAGCAAAGAATATCATACACCATTTAATGATTTGATCATTACGAACAGCATGATAAAGGATAACTCCTTAACCGGAATTATGAATAATACAAGTAATTATCAAACTAGTGGAATCATGCTATAACGATATGATATATCAGATGATCGAAATAGTACTTATATCCATCTGTGAAAAAATGATTTGCCTTCGAAATCCGACAATTTGATAGATAACGATAAAAATGATTGGCAAAATGAATACTTAATGATCTTTAAATTTTGAATTTATATAATGTAGAATATGCTCATTTTGTTAAGCAATCATTTGCTTTCATTTGATGTTAAAAAAAAAGCTATCAATGCAAAACGTGCATCTAAAACAATTATAATCAAATGATACTATCAAAAATAGCGAAATAAAAAAATTTGAAGATTTTTTTTTTGGATCAATAAATTGCTTACAAATTCAAAATTAAAGTAGGATGAAAGTGTTAATAGCATCAACAAATGTAATAATCATTTAATTTTTTCATAGAAGAATGAATGCAATATATGAGAGAAAGAACATATAGCACATTGATTTTGTGACCCTGCTTCATCTAATCGCAAAAAAAAAGGAGAGAGATAACAATGTCAATATATTGATATATTCTACAAAAAAAAAAACATATACACATGATTATGAAGTATTCTGACATTAACATAATGATAATTTCAAAATGTACAAAAAAGACAGCATTAAATAAGCTCGATGAATTGAGAAAAATTTAAAAGAAGTAAGCAAAGCTTCCAAAAAACTCGAATTCTATTGATGAAAAATCAGCATTTTATTGGAAGTAATGATTTCGCCAAGGAAATAATTCTAATCAGTTAAAGATATATTATCCTTAACTAAGCTGTATTTCATTCTTGTATATCGGCTTTTATACATCCTTAATCATTTGAATTGTATTAATGAGGTAGAAAAGGATAAATACAAAATATAATACAAAATATAGTCTCTATGAAAATACAATATATTTTCAGTAGTAGGACGAGTTAGCTTTCTGCGAATTCATATTTCCATCTGATATAAATTTATTACAATAGCAATAGAGAGAAACAGTGGCCTAATCAGAAATGTCGAATAAACAGTCATGATACAATATAAATGGTCGAAGAATCGTCCAGAAAACTGAGATCATTGAGAACAGAGGAATAAGTAATATCAACAATAATAATTTTTACTCTACACAAGCAACAGGAACAACAATAACAATAGTAACAATGCAGCTTACTGCATGAATTTTATACGAATGATTAGAATGCGTATTTAGAAAGGAATCAGACTCTTTTAATCAGATTCTTCACTTGCTGCATCATCGCCAGAATAGTTAAAATTTGATGTTCCTGGATGTCGTATTAGTGATGCTGTTGCGGTTGCATTATTACTCATTCTAGTTGCTGCATTTTGCAAACGAGTTTTTGGTGAACGACTATGATTTCCTCCAGAAATTATGTGGGTACTTCCTGAAACAAGAAAGCATTGTATGAATTTGAGGTTATGTGCAGTTGAGCATAATTCATATGGCCCAACAATTATCATATAGATTTTCCTACGGATTAAAAAAAAAAAAGCAAAACCTCAGCGAGCAAAGCATACTATAATAAGTTACCGCACCAACTTGGTAAGGATGCACGCCGTTCAATGTCATCATTGTTTGCATCGGTGCTGGTGAAGGTACCGAAAAAGCCGTGGTACTCATACTTGGAACAGTTCCAAGGGAGGTATTGCCGGTAGTACCGCGTAATAAGCTCACCGACGGGGTTGATGATGACTGTCTGCTACCTCGATTTGCAGCAGCACTTGAGTCTAAAATGAATCTAAAATTATCAGTATCAATAAAATACTAATTGAATCGAAGCATTAAATCGAAATGCTTTCATTTCCCGCATATTGATTAAAAGGATGTATTAGATTAAAGCATACCGGAATGCGAACTGGCCGGGTGATTTTGTTGGTGCGAAAGTACAGACTGTGATGGACTTGTAAGTGACCAAGTCTGAAGACGTGAATAAAGTTCACTGAATGTTGGCCGTCGCTCCGGATGTTCATGCCAACATTCTACCATTAAACTGTAAAATAATCATTCATCAACTGCGATTCTCTTTCAAAGGTAGAGAAATAGGTTCATTTCAAAAAAAATAAGATAACGTGTCGGACTAACTAATTAATCGACCAATAAAAATAAATTCTTTCAATTCAGTAATGTCATTTGTTACTTCAATGGATGATAGAATAATAAATAAACCATCAGATACCTATATATATTAGTTGGGCAATTCTGTGGACATTCCAGTAGGCTTCGTACAGAGATCAATTCGATGACATCCTGATGAGAGTAACTCTCATATGGCTGCCTTCCGTATGAATAAATTTCCCATAAAGTTACTCCAAATGACCAAACATCGGTTGCTTCACTGAAACGACCATATTGGATTGCCTCTTGTGACATCCAGCGAACTGGCAACCAGGTCCGATGCATCACCTGCAGAAATCATCTACAGCATATACTTACATTTACTGGAGATTCCGAAAAATCATCGCAGAATGCAAAGTAATTTAAAAACACCAAAAATCATTTTTCTAAAAATAAAAATAAAGCCTAAAGATTGTGCTCTAAAACAAAACTTTGAAGAAAAAGACCGAAATTGAAATTCTGCAAACATTCATTTACTCTAAAACATCGATTTTATAAAATCGTATTATACTGCTAGCCATCATTTTTAAAAATTCATGATAAACCTTATAGTAATCCTTTTCATAACAATTTCGGACCAAACCAAAATCAGCAATTTTAATGACTCGTTGATCGGCCACAAGACAATTTCTGGCTGCCAAATCACGATGCACGAAATTCATGCCCGATAAATATTTCATACCGTACGAAATCTTAAACAGAGAAAAATTAACCAAATTCACCGACTACAAATTTTGATCAACCGGAATATCTCTAAGCGAATGATTCTTCTATTGTTTCAATAAGATCGTTCGAGAAAAAGAATACCCAAATAATTGTTAAAAATAAGAAAGGGTACCTGGAGGGCGATACGCAAGAAATCTTCATTATCAGCGATGATCCGATCCTGATCGACTACTTGTTCATATCTGCAAACAATGTTTTTTCGTAAATATAAGGGAACAAACTGCTCAATACTAAATGCATCCCCTCTGATACGCCAAATATTCAATAAATTTACCAAGAATATTCGAAATACTACGGAAAAGAAATTACTGTTCGAAGTGCCAGGACAACAAATATTTTCTCTCTTGCAACTCACAGTTGAGAATCGATCTTTCGGAATGAATATATCTTTTAATTTTGAAGTTACCCATTTAAACGCTTCACTTTCAAAGACGAAGAAATAGTAGTTCATACTCTTTGATCTGGCAAAATATTAAAATCGACTTTCATTTTCAAAATTTGATCTCTTCCTCTTATCCACTCTTTCGTAAAAAATCCTAAAGTCCAGTACAAATACACCGCTATAAAACAGCATGAATGGAATATTGGAAGACAAAATTTTTGAAGAATAATACGAACCCATTAGTTTTTGGTGCTCGGAGGCGCAAAAAGTCATGAAGATCACCGTGTACCATATATTCAAACACAGCACTCAGTTGTTGTGTATCAAAGTAACAAACACCGAGTAAACGCACAACATTTGGATGATCGAAGGGTGCTATCGTACGAATTTCCTCCTCAAAATTTTGCCTCTCCACGGCACTGCTTCCAGATTTCAACGATTTGATTGCCACCTGCAAAAAACTTTAGCGATAGTTGTAAGAGGAAACATATCCTCGTTTCCTACTCAACTATTAAAATGT
Organism: Dipetalonema caudispina; assembly: GCA_013365325.1. NCBI lineage: Eukaryota > Metazoa > Nematoda > Chromadorea > Rhabditida > Onchocercidae > Dipetalonema > Dipetalonema caudispina. The sequence goes on along the minus strand of JABVXV010000020.1, from coordinate 211,342 downwards.
TTAGGTCCAAATATTCCTACAGTATTTGACTTCATTATATCATTCATTAAATAAGAGTACAAAAAATCACTTAGAACTTTCGATTCAATAACAAAAAAAAAAAAGTAAAACAAAAGAAAGAGAAAGCATCTGCTAAATTCCCTCACAATGAGAAATTAAAAGATAGAAAAAAGGTAATCAACCTGTATCGGTTCGCCATTAAGAAGCGAACCATGCCAGTTACCATTGCGTATCACACCAAATTGTCCTTCGCCAATCACATCGCCGATTTGCAACTGAAATTTGTTCCTCCTTAGTGAATAAATAGGCTTCCTTGTCACAAGAAGTGAAATAACATAGAAAGTTTCTCCTACATAATTTATAATTAAAAGCATGACAAAACATGCTAAGGTCAAAAATACTATCGTGATCACTCAATATCAACCTAAGCTAGAAGAAGAAGTTGTAAGATGTTAAGTATCTGAAGTCATAATCTCATAAATATAATTTGTAAAAAAAAAGTGCTGACCTGGCTAGATTGTATTTCAGGAATTTGATATGGTTCAACAGAAGGCTCAGTCGAAGGCCTCGGACTATACTGAGCATAACTACCAGAATGATGCTGCATAAAAGTATTACTATTTGTCGGTGCTTGTATCAGTGAGGAAAGCTCGAAGGCTGTACTGTTCGGATCAGTGTTTGCTGCGCCATTCAGTTTCCGATAATATGTGCTATTTACAGCACTGAAAATATTTTTCTCCATCATGTCAAGAAGAATGCACCATAACAGTTCTAATAATTTCATTTAATTAAGAAAAATAATAAATGAACCTGCTTGAAATACTACATCCATTACAGTTTTGTAGCCCATTTTTCTTGATAGTTGATGAAGAGCTTGCTGTTTCTCTACGTTTCCTTCGACAACAACAATAACAACACAGAAGAATCAGACTAAAAATGAAAAATCCGAAACCACCAAGTACAGCCAATTGCCAAGGAGACGATAGACCTGACCAAATGTTCGATATATCACCGATTAGAGAACCCTGAATATAAATTTTTTTAACACTTTTTATACCAAATTTGATAGATTACCATATGTAAAGTACATTGAGGAGAACTCATATTTTATTCCTTTAGCTAAGATACAAACAAATAATTGATTCTCTCAAAGTGCTATTCGCTTAAAAAGAAACGAAAAAAGAAAAAAAAAAAAAGAAAAATGCATTAAAAAGTACAAACATCATCATCAATAGTTCCCATTACTTCTCGATCTCTTAAGTAAGGATACATACTAGCAGGACACTGACTAATATCACAATATTCTTCCTGTCCATTTGGATGACTGAAACACCATGGAGAGCTCTTTTTACCTCCAGGATTGCGACAATAATTCTTGCTCGTTCGCAATGACGGATACCGATCAATGTTGAATTCCCTGCAACAACCCATTTATTAATCATTATAGAATGATGTTTCAGCAGTGAAAATCCATCATTTCGGAAAAATTTCTTACTTTTAATGTAAGCAAGATGTCATACCATACAAAGTTTTATGGAATGCTTTATTTCAAATAAGCTTTAACTCCACAGTAATGCATTCACAACGATATAATGATAACCTTTAAATAAACAAAAAAGGAAAATTCCACCACAGAAGGACAGATGTCCAAATTTTATTTAGATGACAGCAAAAGATAAATTACCTTGAGGAACTCTGTGTCCAGTTCATACAACGTTTCCCAGATTTTGTTAAGGAAGCATTACCATCGTAAGTTTTACCGCTATCCACATAGCACCAATGCGGTAATTCTTTTGAAGAATCGGTAAACGAATGAGTACTACCTTCGGACTAGAAATGAAATTTGTTTTTAATCTCGAAAAACAACAGTATTCACTTGAAGTTACATAGTTCACGTCTCTGAGAAATTTTACTTATGATAAGCTTTCAGATTAAAATTAAAAGATACCTGATCAGCAACATTAATAATGGGTATGCAATATTCTGCCTTTGGATTTAACGATTGACATTTGGGGAGAAGAGCTTTGGGATCGTCACCAACCAGATCATGCTCAGCTGCTAATGCTAATTCTTTAGGACATAAATCTGCCTGAAATGTAATATGATTTGCATTTCCGAACTGGATGGACAAAACATTTGTGGAATTTTTACGTCTCAGCAACAAAGTTTAACATTGTTCAATTCTAACATAGCAAAAAATAAACCTGCAGCGCATCACAATCCTTTCGGCAAATCGTCAATATATGAGGCATACCGGACGTGGTTCGATAATCTGTTCCGGATCCCCTATCACATATTTTGTACATATGATAGCATGCAACAGCATGCGAGTAGTGCTTACACTGTGCCGATATGACCGGACTACTGTTAATGAACATCATCGCCGCTCGAAGATTGCGATCTGCAGTGAAATTTAAAAATTAAATCTCTATGTGGTACAAAACTGTTGAATTATTGCATAATCATTCGTATTTACTTTATCCAATAATTTCGTGCAGCGTTTTTTATTCATATTCAAAAATGTTGCAAAGATATCGGAATTGCTGTCTTTGCATCAATTTTGCAAAACATCGAAACTATCTATGAATTCCTGAAGGTATTAAAGCAACTTTTTATGACCAAATTATGCACCAAAATTTATTACTCAATATTTTCATTATTCCATTCTTTTGCAAAACTATTTGATTGGCAATAAAAGTATGAATAACGGATGGAAATAAGAAAATACTAACCGACATCGTACATATCCTCCCTATTATCGCTTATGATCATAACGTAACGACCGATGAGATACTCACGACATGCTTCACCTCGGTATAGGACACAATCGCCAACTTTCGCATTCAATCCATCAAGCCATCGATCACTTGGAGCCATTGGTGCATATCCTGGTCCCGCTGCATTATTTGGGACATTCCAAAGGCTATCCTCAGATTCCTCTTCACTCGGTAATCGTCCTAAACCACCGGACATCGACGAACCTGGTCCTTCGAAATCCTACATAATCAAACATTTTGAATTATTCCTCTTAAACTATAATTAATAAAGAAAATTCAACAACGAAGTCAAAATTACTTATGTCATAGTTAAAAAAAAAAAAAAAATTTTACAAAACTTTCAATAAATTCTTATGAAATATTCAATGGCAAAAATAAAAATTTTCTACCAGAAGCAATATATACCTCTTCAAAATATTCGTCGTTTTGCAAATTAGTAATTCTCGATGTTGACTTTCCCTTCAATTTGTTTATATTCGTGGATTTTCCATCAAGAATATTATTGACCTGAAATCAATAGTGATTTAAATTTTATAATGCAATAATATGATGAATGAAACAGTATCGGAAGAAACACTAACAGTGGGAATAGCATAAATTACTCAATTAACTAAAAGTTGAAAATTAAAAATTTAAATTGAAAAATTATGATAGAGTCTTTAGAAATATGCATTATAAGTGTTGCGATACATTTAGCAATGAATTTATTTAAAGCCACGAATCACTGATTGGTTAACAGGATGTCTGTTGAACAATGGATATGGTACATAAGAAAAAAGCCGAAATGAACAGCTGCATCCGTTACGCAGATAATAGACATTTTGGAAGATTGTTACAGGGGTCAAAGGTTAGTAATGAACAGATAAGCACAAAGATAATCAAAGATTCAAAGGAACACCGATTTATTAAATGTCATCTGTTTGCTTCCTATGAAACATACATAGTTTGAATTTGGAAAATATTAAGAAAAATTTGAGAAATTAATTTGAATAATTTTAAGAACAGATAGAATTACTCATAGAATAAACCTAAGAAGGAAAAAAGATATGCGATAATATTAAAAGACAACACTGTAGAATTTAACACAAAATACTCTTTCGGAAAATGATTTGTATAATCAATGATTGATTGCATATTTTCTACTTTCAACTACTAACTAATTTAATATAATTATTCCATTTCAATTTTCAGTTTAAAAATTAAGTTACCAGTGTGAAACAAATTATATTGGAATACCTTAGCAATAATTAACTAAGAATAGCAGTGTGTATCTTATCATTGTAATTAAATTGATATGATAAACAAACATCAATTCCACCACAATCAAATAAGAAAAATTTCCCTTAATTTTTTGAAGTTTCTAAAAAAAAAAGAAAAAAAATTAGGAAAATAAATTATGTAACATAAAAATTAGATCTAAAAATTTCATTTGATTCAAACAAGAATGAACTAACAAATGAATAGAGAGGACGAAAAAGTAAGTAATTTTACCTTCTTTATTGAAAAAAAAAAAAAAAAGTAATTTGAGTATGATTAATGATTATTAGTGATTATGAAGAAGAGAAAAATGAATAATTCTTCATTTTTAAACTTCAAAATTTAACATTTCAAATATTTAAAAAGAAAATATCATAAAAATATTAGCCAAAAATATGATGAAAATAATAGGAAAAGTGATAATGAGATCACATAACCCAATCCGTTCATCAGTTAAATCAACACAGTACAGATGGATGGATAACGAAGATCTCAGATCACCATTGCCACTACTATTACCACTGTTGAATGAAAAGGATTGTGTCCGATCGGTGTCTGCTACCCATGGAGTGAGTCGTCGTCATCGTCATCGTTATCGTCATCGTCGTCGTCGTCGTCATCGTCGTCGTCTTCGTCATTGTCCATCCATTCATCATGATGGATTACAATTTCAACGATTGCTTTTTGGACAACGACATTTTGCACAGCAAGAGCCGAAGCCTCGAGGTCGATATGATAGAGAAGGCCATCAAATTATATATATATATACATACATGGCCTCTTCCTTCTTTTACTCGATTTACTTCACCCCCATATTACATATTTTATTGTTTCGCTTCATTTCATTTGAGCCTTTTCCTTTTCCTACCGAATTAAATTTAAATAAATTATGAAATATGAGAAATTCTAATTAAGCAAAATATGCTGTTTCATCTTCACTCTCTAAATGAATACATATCTGTAATAACAACAACTCTACCACTACTTCTACGACATAGATCATCGAATGATATGATAGTATCACTTGAATATATCTTTTTAATTCAACATAATACTATTTCCAACAATATTTTACCATTCCTTCCTATCTCTTCAATTTAAACAACTTTTTTTTTTTTTTTAAATGATTTATTTGTTGTAATTACTTCATCTATCAACAAATTTTCCTAATCCCTTCCTTTATTTAGTAATTTTTTTTCCCAGCACTTAATTTTTTTCAAATTTATTTTTTCATTCATTTATTCATAATAATTTAATTCAACAATAAAGAAGCATTATTACAAAGTATAAAATTTCATTAATTTGTACTAATGGCACAAAGTTTTAAGTGTAAAAAAGTTGATGTAATCAATTGAATCAGAATGTGGCGGATTGAATGAAAATAAAAATTAATTAAACTAAATTAAATGGAGCATAAAAATAAAATATTTGTAAATTAAACTGATAAAAATACTCTCTTTTGATTAAATATGACAATACAGAGAACGAAAGCGAATTGGATGTAATAATTAAATATCGTGCAAAATGATTAATTAATTAAAGACATTTGGATGATGGCTAATGATAAGAATTACATGGAATATGGGAAATTTTAAGCTAAATATTGTTTATGACTTTTCCATAGCATTTAGCAATGCCTAAAAGGAAACGTCCAGAATGCAAACAATTAGCCAGTAGTTAAAAATTTTCAAATTTTTTAAAAACTTCTTAAATCACTTTAAATTAAAATTTCGCTCAAATTTTCCTTCCATAAAAGCTGTAAATAACTTCTGGTTCCATTATTCATCCTTTTTATTGGCTAGATAGATTATCATAGAATGATGATATCAGATGCACTATTAATTTTCTTTCAGAGAATTTATTCCCAAATATTTAGAAAATAGCAAAAGAGCCAAAACAATTCTATCATATTTCTAAAAAAAAAAAAAAGTAATTTTGTGTAGTCGAATTTAAACAGAATTGAGTAGCAACTTATCAATATGAATAATAAATAATTCAATTCAATATAATTTAAATGGTAATTGAATAAAGTGACTAATCAAAGAAGCATTTATTGATTGATGAAATGGCAATATAATCAATCAATCTAAGAGGATGAAACAGATATATCAGAATTAGAGCAATGAATGCAAATGTCAAATGTATATATATATATATATATATATGGAAAGGCTTGATTGTTTACTGCTACCGTTATAATTAACCATTGTTTATGCAAATCATAAAGCATTTTGACATCTGAGGTTCTAATTCATTAAATTAGTTTATCATCTACGATTGGCTATAGAAATCATTTTTACAAATTTTTGGGACTGTTGTAAAATTGAAATAAATTCTTTGATGCCAATCATTATTTATCATTTAACATTCACAAATTAAAACTATTTCCATTATGGTAGAAATAATGCAAAAAAAAAAAAAAAAGAAAAAACGAATTTAAAAATTATTCAGCAAAAAAAAAAACAAAAAGAAAAAAAAAAAAAAAAAATAGGAATTTTTCAGAAAAAAAAAAAAAAAAAAAAAAAACTTTTTAAAGCTTATAAAAAACATCGGTCAATCAACAAAAGTATGAAAAGAAGACAATTGTGAAGAGATGGAAGAATGAAAAAAAGGAATGAATGGAAAGTGAACTAAACTAACTGATCGACAAATTGTTGTTTGTCTGTTAATTTTGCTTTGCAAAATATCAAATGTTGTCATTTTCCGAAAGTCATTTATTATATTTTCGTTTCATTCTAATACTTTTTTTTTTTTCTTTTTTTGAATGCAACAATAGACAAATTTGTGTTGAAAATTCAAAATTGAACAAAAAAATTACTTAATCATATTTAATCCAAAAAAAAAAATTTTTTTATCATTTTAATTTAATTGATAAGAAATCTAATATTTATAATATTTAATCGATAAGGACGAAATAATTTTGCACATACAAATGGAATGTTTGAAACAAAAAAAAAAAAAAAAAAAAAATAATGTCAACAAGTGATGAGCAATAATTCAACTTTCAATAATTAATTAGTTAAGAAAGCAATAAATCGATGAACAATATGTATTAAACAAAAAAAAAAATGTTATCAACAAGAATTTAAAAAAGAAAAAAAAAAAGAAAAAAAAAATAGTGCAATGGAATGGTTAGAGAATTAATTTTTGCTTCATATAGCAATAAATATTCTCAAATATCCAATGATGAATCATTGTGAATAGAAATTTTGACAAAATGAAAGATATTTGAAAATTTAATAAGCAACTTGATTGGTAGTAGTGGTACAATTTACATGGATGAATGAGTAATAGATGCAATATCAATATGATCCAATGAGAATTCATTCGAAATTGATACAAATCTTTCTCTAACTAAACAATTATGAAATTGAGGAAATTTAATATTAATCTTCTCCCCTTTTATTCTTTCTAAATTACCATTTACTATTTACAATTTTATAAATACTGTCGAAAATGTCTAATTTCATTTTTTTTTTTTTTCATGTAAAAAATTTTAGAAACAAATAATTTGGCAAAAGTCTTTGTTAATAATTTTTATCAAAAAAAAAAACTTTGCTAACAATACTTTAATTTAGTGTATTTATCAAATTTTTAATTTAATTTCTGGAAACAAAAACAAAAAAAAAAAAAAAAAAAAGGAAGTGAAATGCATAAATTATTTGTCAAACAAAATGAACCACAGAAATTTCACCAAAATAAAAGGAAATGCTTCATTTTCTGTAAAGATTTTAGAAACAAATAATTTGGGGGAAAATTTTCGTCAATAATTTCTGTCAAAAAAAAAAAAAAAAACTCGATTTGCATAATTTTATGGATAGCAAAAAATTAAATGATTAGCATGAAGGTATAGTCACTGATATTTGTAGATGGACGATGATAAGATTTTAAAGTTAAACCAATGAAATGAAAGGAAGCAATGACGGATAGTTGAATTGAAATACTGATAATATGAATTTGAATTGAGATCTGTTGTGATTGGGAAGAGCATGAAAAAAATAAATAAATAAATAAATAAATGAAATTATTAAACGAACCCTAAGGACAGCAGTGGTATTGACAGTTGCAAAAGAATTGCTAACAACACATTGATAGTAGCCACTGTCCAGAACTTCCAAATCAGTAATCACCAATCGAGACCAGTATTCACGATTCTTTATTTTCGTCTTACGATTCTTTTCCACCGGAGCATGATTTTTCAGCCAGCTACAAAAATGTTTGGTGTTTAATGTGAAATGAATAAATTTTTGCATTGATTAATTACATCATTTATTTTAAGTAATTAAAAGAATTCAATTTCTGCTTATGATGTAATTAAACCTACATGCAAATTCTAAAATTTCATTTTCATTAATAATATAAAAAGTAAACAGCTTTGAGTTCAATACGTTTATCATTTCATATTATTTCTCAATTATTATTTGATACAAATTCTTCTTTTAAATCTTATTCGACAGTAATTTCCTGCATATATTTCAATATCATTTCTTAATCATACGAATAACTATAACAAAATTATTGGATCATCTTTCTAAAATTTCATTAAGTAAAAGTTTTACCTAAACTGAAGTGGTAATGGATTACCAGCAGCTTCACATTTAAATCGTACTTCATCACCCGCATTTTTGGTAACATTGTTGAGAAATGATGTCAGCCTAATATAGGGTCGTCTGGAAGGCGATGAAACGTCTTCCATACTACAAAAAAAAAAAAAAAATGGATAATATTATAATTTTCAAATATTATTTAAGAATAAAACGATACGATAAAAAAATGTTAAAATTATCAAAAAAAGAAACTAAATTGGATGTTAGACATGCCTATTTTTGTAATCCAATCTAAAAAAAATTCAATATTTGCACTTTCTACGCATTCTCTTCATCATTTAGATATCAGCTGACTCTTCAGCATTTTTCATTTCTTCCTAAGACAGTTTACCTTTCAAGAATTTAATAATGATAGTTATCAGCCTAGATGATGAATCATACAATTAAATTTATAGTTATTCCTATATAAAATTGCAGCTCAATTGAACTACCACCTGAAGTTCAGCAAGCAAACCAATTTCAAATGCAAATAGCATCACAATTTTATAATTTTTTTTTTTTTTAAAAGCATATTTGAAAGTATTTCATCTATTTCCCTTTCCTCTACATCCATTAGCATCTCTTATTCAAGTAAAATCGAATAAAAAAAAAATTTTATTACTTGCATTTTTTCATAAATGTAAAAAGTAAAACGTTGAAGAATTTAATGAAATTTCAAATTGATTTGATAAAGTAAAAAATCTTTTAAATTTCACTTTCGAATTAAGCGTAAAGGAAAACAAAAAAAAAAAAAAAGAAAAAAATTACATCAATAAAATTGTTGAAAAAAAAAAAAAAAAAAAAAACAACAACAACAACAAACAGATAAATTGTGCTATAAATTAAGGGAGATGTATTGTTTGTACGATTGGTTAATGAATGATTACTGAGGGTGGGCTAACAGTGCCAATGAAGTATTGATGGAATAAATTTTAACGATGAAGTAATTTATCATGAAAGACGAGAGAAGAGCTAAAAGAATGAGGCATGAGAGCTTTAAATGTCAAAGATCGAAAGACATTAGGCAAATAGTTTGAAAAAAAAAAAAAAAAATCAAATTTTTTTTTTTTTTTTAAAACAAAAAGAGAGAAAACTTGTTTCTTTTTTCACATAATGATGACGACTATCATCATCATCATCATCATTATCATTATCATTATCATCATCATCATCATCATCATCATCATCATCATCATTATTATTATTATCATCATTATCATCAAAAAAAAAAAAAAGACTCGAAAAACTAATGCAATCCATTTGTTTCGTCATTTCAACTCCATCTTTCCTGTCCGATCTACTGAATAGCTTACACTCTCCGCCGCCACATATCATACCAATCACTCCTTTCTCACTAATTTGTTTAAAAATCACTTTTTTGAAAAGAAAAAAAAAAAAAAAAGAAAAAAAAAAGGAAATTCCTTCGTTGCAATTTTGCAATTTGTAGCTGTATTTCATTTCTATTTGTTTAGCACATAATTTTTGAATTTATTGCTATTGTTTGATATGACATGAAACTAACAATTTTTCTCAATTTATTGATCATTCTTAAAAATTGTAAATACATTTTAGCATTATTAGAAGTCATAACAGAAATGAAATGAACGAAAAATTTTAATAATGAAATTAATTTAAAATTATATTGTATTATTTTTTTCTTTATCGATATGTTTCAATCTGCTTGCAGAACAAAAAAAAAAAACAGAATTTAAAACAAGTTCATAGCATTAGAATAATAAAGTTAATATCAAGCAATGCAAATCATTGAGAATTTGAGCAATAATTAAATAGAATAAAAACTATGCATTACCTTGCGTAATCGATTGATCTTAGAGAATTCCGAGGATTTGCAACATATTATAAAGAATGTCTCGATTAGTTCACAGACACTATAATATCATAAGTTTCTACGTTCTATTTTAATTTGATGATTTAATGACAGCATGCAAAAGTTACCCGTAGTATGTATCATTTTATTATTAATAAGAAAGATGGAAAATATTTTATATGCATAAAATCCAAACATATTTCAACGTCAAATGTCAACTGCTACAAAGGGAAGGAAAAATGGTTTAAGCCTTAAAAAAAAAACGATGTTTTTTTTTTTGTAAATAACCAAAGAAGCAATATTTAATTGATACATATCCCGGTTGTCAATCCTGTATATGATTTATTGCTACTCAAATGATATCCAAATTTTGTGTACCCGCTAATCTTCATTTGCTTTTTAGTTATTTGACTAATAAAACTGTTATATTTTTATAAAAAAATTTTCCTAAATTTTAATGAAAATGACAAACAGAAAGTAATTGAGAAAAAAAAAAAAGTAGAAAAGGGTGGTCTTTATCAAAAAATATTTCCAATATCATATATCATCCAAGCAGATGAATGTGTTCATTTAGAAAATATAAAATTGCCTCTTTTGAAAAATCAAATGTATGTTTCTGGTCTCTCTCGGTAAAATCTAAACAAACTACAAAGTTAAATCATTGAAAATAAGTGACATGAATCGATAGTTGACATCATGTAGGTATAGTATCGTTACCGCTAAATAACACGACAGTTTTGTGATTCATGACCGTCGTAAAAAGTCATTCTTTCAACTATGTCATCAGTTGAAATTAATTTTCATACGGTAATCTAAGAAATCAATAGGTATGAAAATCACCATTTTTAATTCTTACATATTTAGTTGAATTGATGTGATCAATATCTTTGTCTATGTTAGTTTAATTCAACAAGAATGCATTTACAGTAAATAAATAATTTAAACTTCAAACTTCTTCAACCTCAAGAAGTTTGTTATTTAAATTTGAAATTTCATAACATATTTGAAATGATAATATTATAAGTAGAAGAAAAAAAGAAATACTAAAGTTATTGACGAAGATAATGAAGAAAAATTCATTGAGAAGATGAATAATAGCGAAATGTTGCACTGTAATTTAACATTAATGAAGGTTCGACGAATAGTGATGATGTTACAAGGTCATGAGAATTAATTAAGAAGAATGACCTCTGTTTGTTGTCGAGTACAATCTCATTCTATGTTGTAGGTGACATTTATAGGGAGGGATTCGTTATGAGAAAAATTGAAGTTTTTTTTTACAAGTACATCAAAAACTATCCAAAATCATTTCTACAAATGAGTTAATTTATTTGAAAATCAAACTTTTTTTTTTTTCTTTTCTTGATCATTTGTATTGTTCTTACGATAATATCATATTCTTACGAATACCTATAGTGAAAATAAAAATTTTCAAAATTCATTTATTATCTTAAAATAACTAAATAAAATTTTATGAACTTCTTTTCAAGGAATTTTTCTAACCAATAATAGATCATGTAAACATTAAATAAGATTTAAAGGACATTTGACATAGAAAATGAATAATTTATGTATTATTTAAACATCAATAAAAATTAAATAAACAATAATAAAATAAAAAATGATTGTATGTTGTTTATAAGTAGGCAATAAAAAAAAAAAAAAAAATGATTGTAAAATTGGTGGACAATTAATGAATGAATGTTTGAGCGGGAAAAGATGAATATATATCATTGTAACGACCCGATCGGTCATCACTTTCGTCCAATCCGTTATGGCATCCTATCTCAGTTAACAGCCCATATATTATATACACTTGCATTGTACACCATCATTGCAGATAGATAGATGAATTGAATGGATAGATGGATGGATAGCTAACTGGATGAATGAATAGATAGATAGATAGATGAAGCAATAAACTAAAAGAAAGGGATGATAATAATGATAATGATGATGATGATGATGATGATGATAATGATGATAATGATGATATATTGTTATGCTATACTTTGTTACTCTCTTAAGCTTGAACATCAACCGGATGGATCACTTCTTAGGAATGAAATTAAAAAGTTGTACCATTAAAATCGTATTCCCTCTCTCTCTCTCTCTCTCTCTCTCTCTTACTCTCTCTCTTTCTTTATTAAGCTTATCCATTTATTCATTTTCAATTACTCTATATACTTCAATCTATCCATTTACTATATCCACTCATTATCTATTCATTTATTTCATAGAAATTATTCTAAATCATCATAATTTCATCCTTACAATTATTATCGCAATTTAAATTTCACTAAATTTTTTCTTCAAATAATTATATATGTATTTTAGGTGACAAAAATATGTTATAAATGACCCAAATAATTTCAAAAATGAAGAGGGAAAGAGAGAGAGAGAGAGAGAGGGAGAGACAGAGAGAGTGGACAATTTGATGAGAATATTGAAGAAATGCTTAACGGAAGTTAGCCATTCAGTGACATAATTGTTGGCTAGATATCTCAGACAAAATAATCAATAGTTTTAATTAATCAATCGACATATATCTTCAAGTATTTACTGACTTCAATTACATATGATGAAATATTGATCATTTATTAAAAAAATGAATATTTTCCCTATCAGAATAGAATGTGTATATATATATATATATATATATATATATATATATATATATATATATATTCCTAAATTTATTAAATTCAAATTAATTTAATTTCAATTTTACAGACTAAAATAGAGGTTAAAAATTGGAAAAGAATGTAGAGAAGGTTAGTTGGTGTATTACATTTTTTTTTATTTTAACAAATGAAAACCTGGCAATTGGTGCTGTCACATAAAATGTATAAAAGAAGGCTGGCTTCTGTTGCCTGTCTTCTTGGAATAATTCTCTCTTCGATCATCAAAATCACTGATAAATAAAGACAGCTCCACCATAGTTTGCATTTTCTTCAACAATCAGAAAGAAAACAAAAAAGAAAAAGAAAAGAAACGAAAACCTCATCAATCACATAATATCTCACTAAACTTATTTCAAATTTTCAAGCACTTTCTTTCAGTTTTAAAATATTGACCAAAATTATTTTACTAATTACTATTATTTAAATATAAATCTATCATATTTTTTAATTATTATTTTGATAATAAATATTTAAAATTAGAATAGTTTTAAAATTAAATGTGTTTTCATTTGTAATGTCAAATTTTTTGACATAATAATAAATGTTATTTTGCAGTTTAAGATTTATGTGTTGTTTTAATTGAGGTTTAGTTATCATTATATTAGTTGCAAAAAAATTTTTGTGAAATTTTGAAAAGTTTTTTTTTTTTTTACTAAACTGTAAGTATAATTGAAGTGGATGATAATTCTGATTAAATTTAAGATATTATTATCATAAACATTATAATGAGACTTTTTTTTTTTCTTTGTTCAAAAATTTTTGTAATGGAATTGTAAATTTTTTTTGTACGAATTGAAATTTCTTTTGAATACAGAATAATTAATACTATAAATGGTAATCAAAAAAAAAAAAAAAAACCTATAAATCATTAATTACTTTAATTTTATTTTTTTTTTTTTTTGTTCATTGCAACTTTTCAATTCAAATTGAACAGTAACAACATTGATACAATCTAAAAAACGATAATAAACATTAGAATATTATATTTGATAATCAATCATTTAACACTTAAAGGTAATATCTTGTTAAAAGAGTTCGTTTTTTTTTTTTTTTTTACTCGTATTTTTAATACTTTATAGTTTCGCCAGCAATTTGAGTGCATAAAAAGCAATCGCTAATAAATTCGCAAATGTTTACGTTATCTAGGTTAGTTAAACTTCGCAACAAATACGATTAGTACAGTTCTCTTTAAATGTTAATCATCTTATTTTGATCATTTTATTTAATCTCCAACTTATGCAATGCATTATAAGATAAAGATAGGTAGAATGATCCTTTTTTTTTGCATACCTATCGTTATTTATAATGCTAAGGAATTTCGAAAAAAAAAAAAATGCTCAGAGATAATGTTTTTTTTTTTTTTACAACATTCTATCAAAGCATAATTTGAGAAAATATTTTTTAAATTAATTTATTCAAATCCAACTGATATATTTAGCCTTTTTTACAAGTCGATCGTTAACAAAAAGCATTACGGTAAGAGATACAAGGATCGCAACTTCTCTGCCCTTTCCCATAAAAAATTGTAGTAATAGGTTAGTACTGTTGAAAGCATCCTCTTTCAGAAAGCAAAAGCATATAGTACTTATTGATAGTAAACCATTTGCATATTTTACTAAATTTCAATCCTCACATTTTCCCGCATCAAAAAAAAGCAGAATTCTTTAGAAGAAGAAATCTATGACGGAATTACTTCACTGATACTGTTGAAGAGAAACAGGACGATGTAACGATTCATGATCGGAAAACGGAACAAAGAAATCTTAAAATGAAAATAAAACCAACGGTAGTATCTATCAGTTACTTCCAATATTAATACAAACATTATTAATACTTATGATTACCTATGAAATGATATTCTTACGTTCCCTTTTATCGTGCAAAAATTTCAACTACTAAGTTTTTGCTTTATTAATTACAAGTTCCGAGTTTTAGCAATAGTTTAGGAAATATATTGGAAACTTGTTGCTCCTTTTGTTCAATCTCATTTTTTTCTCATCTTATTCTCAAAAAAAAAAAAAAAAATTTGATGGAAATGGCATGGTTATTTAAACTCATAGAATTAAAATATTCAAGAAAATATATTATTCAAAAAAAAAAAAAATTTGATTAATAAAGATTGAAAAAAAAAGGAAAAAAAAAAAAACTGACGTTGTATTGTAATCAGCATAAACAATATCGTAATCACCAGCCGGTTCAATAAATAGATCATCATACGGTTTTGGTACCATATCCGATTCAGATTTCCTTTCTTCTGCTACTCCAATTTCTGCACCTTTTTGTTGAGGCTTTCTTCCAGATTTCAAATCATTTGATTTTCGCACTGATTCTATAAAAAAAAAAAAAAAAAAAAAAACTTTTAGAAAATTTAAGTTACTCCTTTTTTAATTTAAGTTACAAGAAACGGTTGTAAAATTTAGTTATTATGATGAATTCTAGCAAGTAGTCAATTCAGATGGCCTTTAACCCTCGATGAATATAAACGACAATACAATAAAGTCTGAAATCTTAAGATTCTTTGCTATCCAACAAAAATTAGCTACGTAATGAAAATCCAAACAAGCATTTTTATTGCAATTATCGAATATTTCATTTACTCATTCTAAATCAGATGCATTACAATTTTATCAAATGAATAGATTAAGTTAAATTTTCAGTACTAAATGATATTATTTCGAATTATGCAATATCTATTCAGACATTTAAAAAAAAAAAAAAACAAACAAAAAGAAAAAAAGAAAAAAGAGAATGTTAGGATAAAAATTGTTGCTCTTATATTGTCCCAATTTTCCTATTATTGGCTCATTTATTAGTTGTTGCTTCATCCATCACTATGGGGACAGGACAAAAAAAAAAAAAAAAAAAAAAAAAAAAAAAAAAAAAAGCCTAAAAACAATTTATTAAGAACAGCACAGTGAAAGAAAATGTAAAACTGATGCTTAAAATCATTTCGAAATTATATTAAACATATGGTTGATACAAATCGATGAAATTAAAAAGTATTCCTAATTATTAGTAAATGAAAAATTTAATTAAAAATAAAATTGAAAAAACATTAAGAATAGAAACTAAGATAATAAGAAATTCTTATAATAGAATTTTTTTTCTTTTTTTTTTTCCTTTTTCTATGAAATGAGGAAATGCAACAAATTGTTGCTATCAGAATTGAAGAAGCAAAACAGAAATGCGCTCAATGTTAAAAAGCACAGAAGGGACAAGTCAACCAAACGATGGTTGATGCTTGGCCGAACGAACTATGCCTCTTTTGTCCCTTTCCTGGAAATAGGTCTTCCCATAATTAAATAAGAGCCATGCACATTATTGCTAAAAGAAAATGAGTTGGAATAATTCAGCAAAGAGACTAATTCATAATAAATTCACTAAATGAACTAAGCTCTTTTATGTGCAGAAAGAGATTTTACAGAATAGCATTTTAGCTTTTACTTACTTCATCTAACTTAAAATCCTCCTGTTAATACTAATTTAATTTTGAAATTTTTAAACATTATCAAATTTTTCAAATCAATCATATAGAATAGAAAAGTACTATTTTATGTGAAAAGATGTTAGCAAATTTCTTCTTATACATAAATTTTATGTTAATCAAATGCTTAATTTAATGAGACTTGTGATAATAAAATGTATAAAAATTTCCAGTAAAATCTAAAATTATCCCAAATGAACCAACAACTATCCATAATGTTTAACATTAGAAAATGTTATGAATGTAATGGATTATGATCAATGAAGTGTACCAAATGTATGAACATAATTAGTGACCCACAATTTAGAGAGGTGAACAGAAACCTTTTAACTACCGGAATTACTCTCAACCATTTAGGCTAACATTAATGTTTCCTTCTTATTGTTATACTTTCTCATATAACTCACATTTACCAATTTTTTTTTTG
Source organism: Dipetalonema caudispina (assembly GCA_013365325.1). Classification (NCBI taxonomy): domain Eukaryota; kingdom Metazoa; phylum Nematoda; class Chromadorea; order Rhabditida; family Onchocercidae; genus Dipetalonema; species Dipetalonema caudispina. Next base: position 194,299 of record JABVXV010000020.1, on the reverse strand, counting down.
CTCAATTCTCAAATATTTCTCATATCATTTTTTCAACAAATTTATTTACCAAATAGTTTTATATTTTAATAAAAAAAAAAAAAACTAGCACTATTATCGTTATTTTGCAATAATTTGGAATAATATTAGTTTCACAATTTCCATTACTCTTTCATTTCTGATACAAAAGGTCAGATGATTGTCCAGCATGAGATTTTTATATGGACATTGCTAGCAATGAATGATTAAGTACTGTTTGTGATTTGTTTTAAGTAGTAATGGTGTTTATTTTCGTATCAATATAATTGTCATCATCATCATCATCATCATTATATCATTATCATCTATCATTATTCAAATCAATGGTATTAATCTTTTTTTTTTTTTTTTTTTTTTTGCATAAGCGACATTTTTAGATAATATTAAATTTTGAAAGTAAATTTCAGAAGCATAGTAATGATTGTAGTAGTATTAGTAATAGTAAAAACGGTATAAACAATAGAAACCGATCTGATGATTCCGTATGTCAACTGTTATTAATGAGTTGTTGTTGTTGTTCAACTTCCCACATCAACTATCCATCATTTCAAGCAATGATTATAAATTTTAATAAATTGAACAGATTTCTAAGAGGTAATGTATCATTCCCAATAGTTGCAAACATTTCTCAAAACCTATCATTTTCTATTTTTAGTTAATGTTACTTCTGGAATTAAAAAAAAAAAAATTTTTTTTCAACTTTAACATTGTACAACAAAAATTTCTTTACTAATAATAGTGATATATGACTGGAAAAAAAAGAAAGTTTTTTGAATTTTTCAAAGAAAAAAAATCTATAAATAATCTAAAGCTTTAAAAAAAAAAAAAACAGTTTGATAATTCAAAAAAAAATTTTTTTTTATCAATCGATTTGTTTTATTTTAAGGGAGTAAAAATGAATTTGATGAAGGAAAAGTAACTGTATTCAGAAAAAAAAAAATGGCTTCATGTATGCATGATTTGATGAATGCAACAATTTGGGTCAGATTCAGAATAAGATTTAGGCCAAGAAGTTCCATTTCATGCTTGGATTGGATTGGGATAAAGTAATCTATGGATAATGAACTGGTACGTAATGTAGTAAAGGCGACAATCAACTTCATCACCATCGATTCTTATCGTGAAAATGTAGGAATGGAAAGAGGGGACAGGAAAGAAGAGGACAGGATTTGACAGGAGAGAACGGGACATATGTCAAGCCTAGTTTTCTAGGCTAAGCAACTAACTGCTCCTTTTCCTATACTTTCTCTAACGTCAAGGTTTAATATTAACGAATAAATGTTAAAAAAAAAAAAAAAAAGGAAAAAAGCTATTGAAAAAATGTTCATAGGAAACTAAACAATAACATATTTTCTTTGAAGTATTTGTATAAAAATTATATTAAATTTAATCCCAAAAAAATACTTAAATTCTTTTATTAAGTAAAATTTAAGTGCAAAATGGACACAATAGATTACTCAAAAATTATTTAAAAAAAAAAAACGATTGCAAACTTTTTCAAAACCACTAAAAACAACTTGAATACAAATGTTTCTAACTTAAATTTCTGAATCTAAATATTTTCTAATGAAATTCTAGCAAACTCCTAAATGGTGAATACCTAACATATCTGGAAATGGATGGATGAAATTTAATGGAAAGCTTTTTACGATATGGATGAAAAGTCAAAGTTCCTAGCTGTTCCCTATTCGTCGTAAAACATATTCAAGCTACTATTGTTCAGGCTTAATAAAATTGTTCCAAACTACCTCTCCCACTTTCTTCATTTTGCTTCGAAAATTTCAATCATGTCAAAAGTATTCCAATTTATCACAAAACCATAACAGTAGTGATTGAAGCTCAGATATTCTAATTCAGAATTTGTTGTAAGATGAAGAAATTGCAGAATTCTTGATACCTACAAAATTCTGCAGCAACTACTTTCATTTTCAGTAACATATGATTTGCAAATGTTTATTAAAACATTTTGAAATTTATGATTTTTTTTCTTTTTTTTTTAAAATCAATAAGTAGGAGTATTTTATGAATGTAATATATAAATGAGATGTCCTTTTTCCAATTAGAAATTCAGGTCTAAGCAGCTTGTATGGTACTTGTAAAGGTTGTGAGCATTTATTGAAAAAGAAAATGAGGCCATCTGTCTAGAAATACGTAATTAAGCCTACTGAAGATTATATTTTATAGAGAAAAGATGGAATTTTCTATATCTGTCATGTTAGAAGAGGAGAAAAAAAAGTGTGGAAGAAATTTATTTCAACGAAGAGTTAAATGAGAAAGAGACAAAGATATTTGACCTAAAGGTGACACTTCAATATATCGCTTATTGCATATGACTCCGAATTGTATTACTAAATTGAACAATCGGCTTAAGTTAATCAGCTTCTGCATTAATTAGAAGATATCGTACCAAAGGACTATCTACGACAATATACTATATTTAGTTAATATATGACACAATTTTGACAATTTTACATTAAATTAAATATCAACAATATCTAATGATAGAAATGAACAAACTGGAAAACTGAGGTGAAACGAACGAATTGTTCCTAACCGAATAAAATTTGATTTGTAAATGTCAAAAAGTATTATTTCAGGAATGGATGACATTCATAGATTTCTTCCTACAATAGCAAAACATCTCAGCATGTTTAATTGAGCATAATTTTACTGAAGGTCATAACAGTTTTCTGCTCTTCATCATTATCATCAGAATTCATCTTAATACTCTCAACATTTTCAGCAGAAAAGTACAGTATATCATGTTCAAAATGAAATATTACAGTATAACTCATTTTCTTTAATGCTAGAAGATCTATAAAAAGAACAATTTTGTTGAACTTACAAAAACGGTTAAATGATTATATGGCAAAAGATGAAAAATACCGATTAGAAGAAACATCCTAATGAATTGTACTAAACAACATGATGTATTATCAATAGATTTTTGCTATCATTAATGCCATAAATGCTATAAATTTATTAATTGCATTTATGAAATTATAACACTCTTAATAATTCCAATTTATTTCTTCTCAATTCAGTATAGTTTGAAATATTTAAAAATAGTTCTATGTAATAATACATTCATATGATAAAAGTTTCATAATATCATTCTAAAAAAAACAGGTTGAGAAATAATAAAAGGTTAATACGATTCATTTATTATGATCGTATTAGCAGAAGTTGAGAGATTATGCAACAAACGAAAGATCAATTTTGGGTTATAATAGAACTTTACAGTATCGGTTAACTTAAAACTAACAAAATATTAATGCAAACACGAAAATTATCTTACATTCTAAATTGCAGTGTTCAATCGACTTTTTAAAAAAAAAAAAAAAAAGTGGAAATGAGAAAGAAACATTTCTTTGCATTAAGCAAATTATTCATTAAAAATACGTTGTCACTGAAGTATCAAACAAACAAACAATAACAGATTGAAATTTAGATTTAAAACTGAAATAAATGATGTCTTCATTTCCGTAAACTTAACTATGCTAATATAAAGAAAGTTAGGTTATAGCGTTTACAAAGTGCAATAAAAGATAATCCAATGCAGAATTTTGAAATATGATACGGATCCGATACTACTATTGCTGCAAACTAATTTATGATAATACTTCGTTTCAGAGAAATGCGGTAGGAAAAGAGGAAGAGAGAATTATTAATTCAGTAACATTTTAAACATACAACCAAAACATTTCATACTGCTAACAATGTGAAAAGATTAGTGAAATATGAATTACAGAAAAATGATATAAATAAATTATATGGCCAAAGATTATCACAGACTAAGCCTGTCACCTCAGTTTTCCCATAATAGCATTATGCGACATGCAATTGCGAATGTCATTCACATTGGAAGCTGAAGTGAGAGACTTTGAAAGGCATGTTAGAAATAAAATGAATTGATAAATTTAAATAAAAAAAAAAAAGGTATTTTCCAATCATTTCCAAAAATTGAGAAAAGAATGAAAAACAATTTAGAAATGAAAAAAAAAAAAAAAAGGTGGTCAAGCGAAGTTAAGATGAAATAGATAACACATATCTCTTCCTAATGAGATATATTGCTAGCAGTGAGAGAGAGAGAGAGAGAGACAAAATCTAATTAAAACAAAAAAAAAAATCCTGAAAATAGCTTCATATCTTTTCAACCTTTTTTTTTTCTCTCTCTCTCTCTCTCTGTAGAAAAGTAATTCATAAAAAAGCAAAAAAAAAAAAAAATATTGAAGAATTAAGCATAAATGATAGAGTGAAATGCAATGCATATATCATAAATATCTTCAACGATGAGATAAGCAAAAGAACGAAAGACTAAATGGATTAATTTAGCATTGAATGGAATTTACATTAAGCAAACATTTCCTCAGATATCCATAAACTGATATCTTCAATAACATTTCTAAACAATAATTCGTTGGATGGAAATTTCTACTGGTAAACAACTTTCGAGGAAATGTATTGTGGACGATTAAATATGATATGAAATATTTTAAATTTCATTTAAATTAAGAAATTGCTGCAAAGAAGGATGAGCTAAGATAAGATAACTCTAGAAAATAATGAAAATGCAATGATTTTGTTTTTGAAATTTGATTTTAAAAAAAAAAAAAATTAAATTGAAAGATTTCGACCACATGGAAGAAGTTAACAACACTAGCAAAATTGCTTTGACATCTTTCGTCACCTTATTTCTTTACCAAACTGTCAACTCTACCTGAACAGCCAAAGAAATGAAATGCCATCACATCGTTTGTTCACTTACCACTTTTGCTCCACTATAATGGAAATTCAAAAAAAGAAATACTTCGGAATTTTTTTCTTCAATTTGTCCCATTAATAACTAATTCATTTAAGATGAGAAATTAGAGTTTCACGGTCATCTTCGTTAGGTCATCCTATCATCAAACAATTTATATAAAATAATGATTCAAAATTAAAAAAAAAAAAAAATCCAATAGCATCCAAGAAAGCCTGGAAAGTTTGATAGCAATATTAGGATTAGGTTCAAGAAACTTCTTTGAATTCTATTTTTAAAATCAACTATATATTGTTAGAGCAATTTGATAGATAACTGTGATCATTATCTGATAAAAGAAGTAAATTGCTAGATTGGATTCCTTAATATACTAGAAGAAAGGTAATGAAATAAAAGGATAATGTTCAAATTCTATTTTAAACTAATTAATTGAAAATAGTCAAAATGAAGTAACTCTTTCAATGCAATAATATGAAATGTTGAGAATACGAGTAATGTTTATCGTAAAGGAACAAATGTCAAAACCTATTAAAGTGGAAAAAAGCAACAGAATTTCACTGAATTGAAGAATTTAAGGAAAAAAAAAAAAAAAAAAAAAAGAAGATGCACCCTATTTGATCTTTTAACGTGCCGAATATTCAATCATTAAATATAATATGCGATAAAAATGAAAATTTATCAATATCTCAACCATATGGATTATTTAAAATATATGAAGTTTTTATAGACTCTAAAAAATGCTTCGGAATTTTGAGACTTAAAAAGAGAGAAAAATTTTTTGTAATCAAAATATTGCTTATTATTAGAAAATAAGAGAAAATATAACAGAAAAGAGTAATTCATTCAATAATTTCTATCATTTCATATTAGCAGTATTGATTTTGATCCATCATTAAATATTATAGTAATTTTGCTTTCTACTTATATTTAATTCATTAAAAATCATCTAAATTCGACTTTAAACATTATATCTTTCATCACGCACTACGTGTTACTACAATCAAAATTACAGATTTACATAATGAAATTTGAATAGCTAACCAATGATAACTATAATTGTTTGTATTACCTGCTAGGCAATTATGTTGCACTCCAATATGGGTACAGCTGTAGATGCTGCTAAATATTCGGCAGTGAAGGAAACTTTGAGAGGAATGTTATTTAGCTTTTCGGAAAAGAAATGTATCAAATTACCTTTCACGAATATTACCTGCTTAGTCAGCCAACCCTTGACAGTTGCCGATCGATCCGACCGGAATGCATCAAATAGATATACAAATATGATGTAGAAGAAGTAAACGGATACTATTTTTTCGGTTAAAAATTGTTTTTCTAAAATTTATTTTAAATATCAATTTCTAAATATTGACTTAATATTTCATATTAAATGCTATGCATTCACATTACTCATTTCATATTCTAAAAAAATGTTTTGCTTCGTTTCGCTTGAGCTATTTTAACCTTTCACATCTTTTTTGATTGTTGTTCGATAAGGTTTAGATATGTAGTAAATTTCAGCATTATCAAATGTTTAAAATTTGAAATTTTCAGATAAGAATTTATCAAAATTTTAAATCATTAAACTATTATTGAAGATAATAACGACATAATGAGAGGAAAAGATATTCAAATCGTATATCAATGAAAAATGAAAAAAAAAAAACAAAAATTTTTTTTTTGATATTTGCCATTGATAACTTCCGTAAAGATTTTGTTACAGGCAAATGAAATTAGTGGAAGTGTCTAAGCTGAAGATAGGTATCAAATTTCAAGAAAGTTAATGCCAATCATATCAAACGTGTACGAAAAATGATAGTTGCTGTCAATGTATATTAAAATATGGGATGATATGTGCAGTTGAAAAATAAAAAATAAAATATACACCTGCACCATTTGTTTCATATCATCATTCTTTCATATTCATCATATTACGAATTAATTTTTAAATCACTAGCAAAATTATCAATTGTTTACGATATTGTTTCGGAATAATCTAAAAATTGAAGTGAAAATTTGTCCTCAAAATTTATTTATTTTTCCTTTTTTTCTTTTTTTTTAAGAAATACTAACAAGTATGCAAGTTGCAATGTTATAGAATTTACAGCAATACTTCTCTCAATAACTTTTGAAATTTAGGAATGGTAATTTATTATAAACTCATATCTAAAATAATATTCGATTTAATTAAGTCAACCTGCTAATTATAAATTAATAATTTTACCAATTTTATTCATTTACAGTTGGACAGTAAAATAAAATTGCTACTGTCCAAATGATTTTAATCTCGTGAAATTGCTTACATAAATTATTGTTTCGTACTGTATCTAATACTACCCACATGAAATATTGAACTGAATCTTTGGATCACAACTTTACCATACCATTTTTAGAGATAGCAAATGAAAGATACTATTATAAATACAATTAAAAATTATATGATGAAAAATCATCCAAGGGAAACTTTTCAGAAAGTGAAAATAAGAAGTATAGATAATACTTCATTGATGGAAATTTTGTTTGATAATAAGAGGAGAAAGAAATTTGAGGTATGAGAAAAGATTTTCAGGTAGAAATAATTTAACGAATGCTTCTATTACAATTGTAAAAAGTGCAACTTCTTAGCATTCAAATGAAATAGTTTTCAAAATTCTTACATTTTTAACATGATTCATATGTTCGAGTAGAATAACAAGTTCTTCAAGGTAAATTATAGGTTAAAAATTTACATGTTATCAGTAATTATGGTAAAAGTCTATGTAAAATAGGAAATTTTCGAGCCGAATTTAAAATGAATGTAATTTAATAAAATCAATTTGAAGTATTTCAAAAGTTTCAAAATAGATTTGTTTGTATTGCGCATTGAAAACAATTTTAGCTAAGATACTGCTAACAATATAAATTTCCGAAATGAAAAGAATTGAAAAGAATTTTTCAAAGAAGAAAGGATTAAACATTTGGCGTGCCCAATGCATAGCATACGAATATGATGAAAATATGACATTTAAATTAGTTACCCATAAAATTGGATATTATCAAAAATAGGTTTATGCGACAGATCGATAACGATAATATTACACCATGTTTCTTTGAATGATTTATAAATAAACAAATTTTCAATCTATTGTTAATTTATACATAATAAATTATTATCACATTCAGTTTAAATTTCTAGCAATATAAATAAAATATAATCAATTATTGAGATTAATTTTAAAACAAATTCTTCATTTCATTCTAGTTTAAACTAGAAAAAAAAAAAAAAAAAAAAAGAAATAATGAGAAAGCTTAAATTAACTCAATCGCAAGCTTTGTAATCAATGACCTTTCAAATAGATGTCATTTCTTATTGAGTACTGTCTATACCACTCTTGTAATCCACACAAATGAAAAGGTTCAATAATTGTATATTTACACAAGTCTATTTGAGTACATAATACTTATGTATGTACCCATTCTTCCTCATATAGTCCATTCTCTCAAATAAGTGTGAAATGTACCTATCTGTCCATTCAACCTATATATTACTACCACTACTACTACTACTACTACTACTACTACTACTACTACTACTACTACTACTACTACTACTACTACTACTACTACTACTACTACTACCACTACTACTACTACTACTACTACTACAATTAAGATTATCCTTTCTACATATTCAAAAGTAAACTTTGTTAACTATAATGGCAAACAACTTCGATAATTCATTTTTATTTTATTGAGGAATGAGGAAGAAAAGAAAAGAAAAAAAACTATTACGACAAAAAAACGAATAAAATTAGACATATATCTCAAAATTTAAGGGGCAAATAGAAAAAAATATTGTACTCTTTGTTGAATAATTAAGTAAAATTGAAACAAATTAGCACTGAACTTAAGTAGTAACTTAAAATGACCCAGGATAATTGGAGCTAAAATAAGGTAATTTTTAATAATATCGATTACTAATTTTAAAATTAACAATTAGAAATAATTAAAAATATTTGTAAAATCAGAAAATCCAATTCAATATATCATACAATCTTTACAAATATTATAGTAAAACATTCATTTAATAGGTACTCTTCTCTTACTGTTTCACATTGAAAAAACGGTTGAGATAAATTAAAGTTTTTGCACGGTAGGAGGTAAAAAGGTTATGGTACCTAAATACAAATAACCTGTAATTACATGGCCATCTGCTACGTTCGCAAAATAATTGCGTAGTTGGACGAAGAAAAGAATGGATAAGATCTCCTGCAGAGAATGAGTGCAATTATGTTAAATTGCGTTTTTTTTTTTTTTTTTTTTTGTTGTTGTATAAGAGAGATGGTACTCAAAAAGTACTGTGGTCAGTATGTGGTCAGTATTTTACCTATACCTAGTAGATATTTGTCAAAATCAAATAACATTTAAGGATTTGTTATTGATTCCATTTCTTTTCTTTTTTTTTTCCCCATTAATTTCATTTCATAAAACTACAATTTAATTTCTTAGAATGTATCAAACAGTCAATTATATCACTGAATTAAGATGACAAAATCGTTATTAGATAAAAATTCGAATTAAAGAATTATGAATTTTGATAACAAAAATTTCTCTATAATACAACTAAAATTTGATACTAGTCGAAGTTTCAAACAGTTGTAAAAATTCAAAATTTTCATTTTATAAAAGATTTACTCAAAAAGCCAATTTTAAAGTACTGTGTCTACTTAACAACTAAAATTTACACACATCGTTTGAAATATACCATATTAAAGAAGTTTAATATTAAAAAATGTGATATTTTAATTTTTTTTTTATTTATCATAAAATCTTTCATTTTTCATCTGAAAAAAAAAAATGTTAGCATTGTTTGTACAAATTTGTGTCAATTCCTGAGCAATCTGAAAAAGTATATTGACATATCAAACCTAATAGATGAATAAATGATGTAACCTGACGATGACATTTCTTGGTACATTACTCCTTTTTTTTTTTTTTTAAAGAAACTCTAATTTCATTTTTTTTTTCTTACCACGCACGAAATTGTATTACCTGAAATTCGCAAATATTTCTTCATAGATCAGCGATCACTCATATCAAATGCAGCATACATTAATGCGAATTGGTCAAATGTGTCACATAGAAAGTCACCCTCGGACAGTTAACATTTGACATGCTTGTCTCCCCATGAGACGGAGTGCATTGGATGGGATTAATTGAGAAAATTAGTTCCTATTCCATCTTATCTTGGCCAACAGCACTATCTCATCTTGGCCATAAGAGAATGGGACATTGCCTGATTTTCCTCTTCAATTATTACAATTTGCAAGTAATGATTCATTATTTTGCTTCGAGAATCATGCAAAAAAATCTCATATCATTTCAGAATTTCTACAATTAGTTAAAAATACTATTAATGATCATGAAAGTCATTAATTATCACAACCTGAATAAATCATCCATCTATTTTTAGCAAGTAAAATCCTAATATTTTCAAAAAATTACTTAGTTTTGCCAATAAAACATGTTTGAAGAGTTGCATACTTTCTGATATGAATCTTCTTTTTTTCTTTTTTTTCTCTCTCTCTCTCTCTCTCTTCAACCTTATTATAACAATATTAGCAAACTTCTCTTAACCTCACAGCAATATGTTCATTTGTTTATTTTATTATAAATGCGAAAATTTTTCAGTCTCTAAAAGGAATGCATATCATATTGTTATGTGGAAAATATTTAAATTATACTAATCTTCATCGAAAATTTTTCAAAAAAATTTCAATGTTATTTAGTTTATACTATTCTCTTTTTTATCTTAGCAAAACAATAATAGCAATAATTTCGATTGCAATAAAGTTAACCGATTTAACTATCAACCGTACTTCACAGAGTACTAATTACTTAATGAGGAAATTATCATTTTTCATTTGAACTTTCACCTCTTAAAAGAAGGAATAAAAGAAAAGTTCGAATTTCACTTCTTTAAAAAAAATTTTTTTTTTTGATTAAAGAGTATCACAATAGTAATTTAATGATTATTTTACTCCATTTTAATTTATAATTTACTTCTTTTATTTCAATAATTTTTGAATATTTTTTATTGTTGCATGTTGAACTGATGATATTAGGGGGAGGGAGGAGGAGGAGGGAAGGATTGATTGTAATTCAAATTTCATTTCCAATGCTCTCCGTGGAAGTACTGCACAGGGACGAGACAGTTGGTGCTGGTAACAAATGCGTTTAACTGGGTCAAAAAGGCATTTTAACCAATTATTCTGACAGGTCGAGGAAAATTTTGATTGATAATTCACATAAAATTTGGCGTTTCCCGCAACATTTCATCCTCGGGAATCTTAACTCCCAGCTATCAAAATCAATTGTTTAACTTCATCCATTATTACACAGCTGGTTAAAGTCACCTCAAACTGCATTATTATTTAAAAAAAAAAAAGAAAGAAAAAAATTGATAACTAAACAATTTGAATTTTTGATGAATCAAAATATTCTAATCTAAAATTAGATCCATATGATTTTCAGAAATATTTTGTGTTTAAATTAATGGAAAATTAATGATATCAATTAATCAATCACTACCAATATTTGACATTACGAATGAACAGCTGAAAGGGCAAAACTGGTTTCTAATTTCCAAAAAAAAAAATTATTCTCAACAATGAAGAAAATGTATGAAACTAAACAAAAATCCTCAGCAAATTCTATTCTAATCTAACAAAAATTAAAGCCTTTATATGAATAAAATCTTATGAAATATTGAAATTCAAACAATTGAAAGAAAAAAAAATCAAATAAAAAAATTAGAGTGATTAATTAACGAAATTTCTTCATGTTCATTATGAAAAGGAAAAGTTTCGGATGGAAAATGAATCCATAATAATGAAATAATTCAGTTAAATAGCTCCAAGTAATTGGATAATTGTTAAACTGACGAGGTTGAATTTTAGGAAATTTTTAAGATAATCATGCGATGAACCGAATAGGGTCAGCTTTTCACATAATCAATATTTCATAATTTTAGTAAAGTACACTAACCTTTTTTATTTATCGATTTCAAGGCCATTTTGTCGAATTTAACAGACATTTTTTCAGGATCATCATTTCCGGTTAAATTGGGAGCATTCATCATTCGTACACCTTTTGTTAATATAGCACTCTATACTAAAGTTAAATTTGATCACTTAAGAGTATAAGAATAACTATTAACGATAGAATTTTTATCTGCTCAATATTTATTGCAACATTTCCAAATGAACCTGAAATGTTGAAATTGTAAATTAAATGAAATTATCTTACACATAACAGTTTATGAACATCAAATATTAATTATATGATCATAATTTGTGAAATATTTGTGCAACAAACAAAAATTGTAATGATGAACAAATAATACAGAAATGGATAAATTTGTTTGTTTTCCTCAATCCATTTTAGATTATTTAATCAAAAATAGAAGTAAGCGTACGTGATAGCAAATATCACATCATCTTGTATGTTTTTACTTAAGTCCTTGGAAAATTTCTTATTAATCACAATGATTGTTACGCGTACGAAACATACGGAAATTTTAGGCTTAGCTGATAAGTGACCAGTTATAATCAATTGACATCGTAAATTTCTTCCGGAATATGTCCAATAACGAATATTTGCATCCTAACTTTTCCGTTTTTATTTCACTACTTCACTAATACTCATTAATTAATTCAATAGATATTTAAAAAAAAAAAGCTACTATCAGTAATGATAAGTTTATTATTTATTTAGCAGAAAGAGAAAGTAACATTGAATGTATATTGTATCGATAAATTTCGATTTTAAACTGAAATTTGAGAAAGAAATTTGGCGAATGACATGGACTCATTGCAGTAAACCGATAAGACATTGATATGAATGAAGGGCAATGTTGTGTTCATAGTGAGCAATTTCTCCTCAAGAAATCTTTCATTGTTCAATTCTTAAGATGACCTTTCAGGATAGGTGGATACATTTATTATTGAGATGAAAGGGATGAAATGTTAAAAAGAAATTAATAGCAATGTCATCATTAATTCACTATTAGCAGCAGCAGCAGTTCATAAATCTAAATGATGACTGAATCCCATTGGGGTAATAAATCAAGATGATAGAGAGGTGAAGATGATTATTTCATAGGGGCCAAGGCCCACTTCCTCATCGATGTTGAAGTATTTATGAAGAGACATGACAATACAATAGATGATGGCATCGAAGGAGGTGGTCCTTTGTATCGGGTAAATCAGATTGGGCATCTTTTCCTACTTTATTGAAATCCTCCCTCTTTTTCTTCATTCTTTTCCTCCATTCCTTCCACTCTTTTCATTCTAACAGTGAGGAAGGGAAATGACGATTACGATGACAATGAGGAGGAGGAGGAGGAGGAGGATAGTAATAATAATAATAATAATGATGATGAATGAGGAAGAGGAAGAGGAGAAAGAGGAAAAAGAAGAGGAAGAGAAAGAGGAATGGTAGTAATGATGATGATGATGATTAGTGATGAAAAGAATTGTGATTATAGTAGATGAGATTCTCAAATGTCCATCACATCATTTACTTCCTCTTTTTTTTTTTTTTTTTTTTTTCTTTTAAATTTTATAATGAACCTGTTTTTATAGATGATAGGCAGAGAATGGATGAAGGAAAGGAAGGTATCTATTTGGTCAGAAAGAGGTAAATCTATCTGTTGTCATTTATTGCTATCATTGAATGAACCATTGTTCTTTTCTTCACATTTCTCTAAATTTAGTAATTTTTCAATTTGATGTTTTTACGATGACATTCATCAATCATGAATGAAACTGAACCTTCACCTTTTACAAAAATAAATTTTGATATGGAACAGAAAAGTATCTGTACATCTTTAAAATGTGGTACTTCACATTAGATGATAATATATAAGTCATAAATGAACTTTTAATTGTAATTACCACTCTTTCATTCCATAATTTTTCGATTGCTTAGTTTTGACCAATGGCTATTTTGTCCTTGTTACGCGTTAAAGAATCTGTCATGGATGAAGGACGACGATATGATATGATGATATGATATGTCAAGGCTCTCGTTTAAAATCTTCTTGATATTTGATGTTATGAGTAATGATACATGGAAAACAATGTGAATTCCATTTTGATTAGAGATCAATTCATCTTTTCTAACCAAATGATTTTTTATAATTATTTATGATTAATTAACGAAAGTGAAACGAAATATCCTCATTATATTATTTTCCGAGATTTTTCTGGAAGATTTAATTAACAATAGGAAAACAGATATATCATCATTGGAATACCGTTTTTGTTTCAATGATGTAAACATTCAAAAAGAGAAGAAAATTTATGGGTTGCCGAATATTGGTTGCAAGAAATCAATAAACTGTATAGTGATGTCGTCGGATTGAATTGCGAAAACGGAAATTAATGGTGACAAGATTGAGACCACTGATATGTCTGTCTTTCTCCATCCCAGAATTTCTTGATATATCCATTGTTATCAGTGTCCTTTCCTCTCCCTGTTGAACTTCTAATTTTCCCACTATCATTCTTCTTCCACTTCATCATGCCATATCACATTAGGAAGAAGAGATCGAAAGGGCAATGTTTTTAACTAATTTGTTACATTGTGGCGATAACTTACTACATAGGATCATCGTAACAAATCGCCACAATCAGAATATCCGAGATGCCTTGTATAAGTCATTCTCAAGGTCAAACACAGTATTGATACATGTTTCCACCGCGATATACAAAGCATTAAAGCTGTATTAAAAAAAAAAAAAAAAAAAAAAATTTCGGAAATGTTTCAGCTCTTAATCGAAAATTGCAAGAATTGGTGAAAATTTAATTATCAAACTTTAATTCTTAAAAAATTTTGTATCGTTTCTTTCTTTTTTTTAGTCTGAAATCTAAATTTTATATTTCTTAATTTTGGAAATGAAATATTTCCAAAAAATTATTTCAGTTTCATATTAATGAGAATAAGCAATGTTCAAACATATGATTTATATGAGTGGTCGGTCAGTTTTGCGTAATTTTCCTTATCCTATCATTCTAGAAGAAGGATATCTATTAGTAGAACAAATAGAAGTCTGAATGTTGGAAGAAAAAGACAATGAAATACTATTGTAAACAAAATGAATATTATTAGTTTACTAAACGTAAATAGTTTTATACGTATCAATTACGTAACTTCCGATATTATAGTTCCTATGATTCGATTACAACGATATTATTATCAGTAATAAGTATCACGATATAGCCAACCATGGGGTCTCGTCCTGCAGAAATATTTACGTATTTCATCGTAAACAAATATCAACCATGCAAATGCTACGGGGATTATCGCCCAGGTAAGCCTGCAATGATTTAATTGAATCATATTTTTCTTTTTCGTACGTCATTTAAATTTGTTTAAGACTATAAATTTATTAAGCATTCCGGAATTGGTCACTTCTTTTAATTGTTATGTCCACTATAGCGAAATTCTTTCACAACAATGATTGTGTAAGCGAAAAGATACTTGTTTTAATTTTTAGGCATAAATGATAATCTTTTAGAAATGAAATGAATTACCTGATAGGTGTCAATCCAAATACTTTGTTTACATAAGGTGTGAAAAGAAGAAATGTGCTGAGTGCTGCAGTAAATATTAAGCCCATATTTAGGACCCAATTACTAAAATTAAAAGGAATGATTTCGACTTAATAAAATTACTAAATTTATTTAACATCAAAAATCAAAAAATGATTCGAATTTTCCATTTAGCTTTAAACTGACCAGTTTTTTTTTTTTCTTTTTTTACAAAAATAAATTACTTCTAAATAATTTCATACAAATAGAATCAATGTGCTTTTGAGAGTAATAATTTTTGTCAAAATGAAAATAAATTAATTAATGAAGGGATTACCTCATTCCTTGTTGTACAATTGAATTGTAACGAGTTTTTGATATTAATAGATCGGCCCATTGTACAACAACGATTGCATAAAAAAAAGCTCCGTGACAGCAATGCTCCAAATCTTTCCGTGCCTTATACGTCTACAATGAATGTTTAATTAAAAGGGGGGGAAAAAAAGCTTTTTTGACTAATTAGTAGATTTTGTATAATTTAATAGTTCGTTTGAAAATTTTTAAATAATTCAGAGATATAAATAGTACCCATTGCTGTCCATAACTATCTTCCAAATCATCAACCATCGGATCATCCCATTCATCACGGATCCAAAGTAATCGTTGAATATGAAAACCATTTTCTGCCATAATGATCAAATAAGTCATAAAACCAGCTGCTGCTTGCATAATACCAATTTGTAAGTATGAAAAATTCATTAATCTGTAAAAATGTGAAATTTTGTTACGATTTCATACGAATTTCATTTTTATAATCTTTCAATTCACAAAAATTCAAGCATAAAAACTGAAAATAACTTCCAAACCTTGCATTAACAAGCTTATCAACTTTAGCATTTCTTGGTGGTCTCTTCATAATATTCGTTTCCGCTTCTTCATAAGCAATTGATATAGCAGGCCACTGCAAATAAAATCATTTAAATGTTTAATTTCTCGAAAAATGATAGTAAGCAATAAGATAATATTTTTAGCATTCGGACTTTTCGTCCTAATCGTTCAGAAGATGATCTTCAAAGATAATGATTGATTGCTCAAAAATTGAGCAAATACACATTCTAAAGTAAAAAGTTATGGTTTAAAAATCAAAGACTATTTGCAGATTGAAATCAGTGATGAATTTTACATAAAATAAAATAAATTTTGGAAAAAATAATCTAACCAAATCAGTTCCTAAATCGATGCATAAAATAGCGACAACACTCATCGGAAGTGGTATACCAAAGAGGATATAAGATAGGAAAGGAGTAATTTCTGGAATATTTGAAGTAAGTGTATAAGCGATCGATTTTTTCAAATTGTCAAAAATAATGCGACCTTCTTCAACCCCAGTAACTATCGATGCAAAATTATCATCCAATAAGATCATATCAGCTGCTTCTTTAGAAACATCCGTACCAGCAATTCCCATTGCTATACCTACAACAAATTATGAATTACTTTTCTTATTTATGCTTCAAAATTGATTCAAATTATATTTGGGAAAGATTTTCAAAATATTATAATACAAGCAAATAATCAACAAATAATAATTTACCAATATCAGCTTTTCGAAGTGCTGGTGCATCATTAACACCATCGCCTGTAACAGCTACAATATGTCCAGCATTTTGGAAAGCTTCTACAATTTGTAATTTTTGAATTGGTGATGTTCGAGCAAAAACAATCTGCAAGATGTGTGAAGGAGTATTTAGTTTATTCATTTATTAATTATGATTTGCAGCTAATTAATAAATAGGATGATAAATGAAGAAATTGAATAGAATAAAATTGAATCTAACGACGAATAATACAAAATGATAGATAAAAAAAATTATTTTCTTCCAAAAATTTATCGTTAAAGATGTAATGGCAACATACACATGAATAATGCTTTACAATATTGTCTAAATCTTTATTTGATAATTTCTTGAGTTGTTCACCATGTATGATCATTGCTTGGCTTCTATAAATATTAGGCCATTTTCAAAGCAAATGAAAAGCTCAAAAATCGAATTGAACATTTTTCAATTTTAATTTCAAATTCAAAATTGATACAGTTCTGTTTTATCAATGTGATAATAATTTTTTCTAGAGTAATTTAAATGAAGAACCAGTTCAATATTTTCATAACAGTAATATTACATGAAAACGAACTTATCATCGTTATCTATCACTTCTTCCCGTTCCAATTTATCATCATCATTTAGTATCCTTGAAATTTTACTTTCTTCCTTAATAATATTAACCTGTCGTGCAATTGCTTCAGCTGTCACTGGATGATCACCAGTTACCATTACAATCTAAAAATGGTGAATAATCCTGAGAAAATGAAATGAAATGCAACATATGCCAAAGAATCAAATGTTCAGAATAGTTAACATCAAAGTTAAACATATCAAAAGAAACGCTATATTCTTAATAAGATCAAAATTGAATTCAAAATTTGATCATGCAGTAAACAAAAAGATAACGGATAAAGTGGTCAATGGATAAGCCATAATGTAAGAATAGAACGTAAAGTGGAAGAGAAAATTTGAATTGCTTCTATTCCAAAATATATTTTTGAAATTTATACTTTGATTCCAGCTGACTGACAAAGACCGACGGCATGTGGTACAGCTGGTCGTGGTGGATCGATCATTGAGATAAGTCCAAGAAATCGCAAGCCTTCCAGAGGAAAATTCAATGGATCGGTAGAAAAAACGAAATTTTTTGAATACTTTTCAGGGTCAAGAACTAAATCGCAGAATCCCATTACTCGTTCACCCAATCCACCAAGATATTCGTAAGCCTAGAATTATTAAAAAAAAAAAAGCTGCGAAAAACTGTAATAATCTAATGTATTGTACCGCAAAATTTTTAAATAAAAATTTTGAGTGAAACTTTAAAAATTGTAAAATTTTGAAACTGTTTCTACTCAGTTTAAAAAAGTTTTACATTTTGGAAAACTTTCAAATCTTCTTTAGTCAAATTTCGGTCTCCGCTATCCTGAAAATATGTTTTGCATCGAGCAATAATACGTTCTGGCGCTCCTTTCATCACCAAAATGAAATGACCATCAGCTTCCTGTTTATGTATCGATACCTGAAAAAAATTTCATTACTTAATAGGTCTGCTATTTTATACAAAAAATGCTTCTACTCTTTGAATAAACTATAAAATTTGGAAAAATTCTAACATTTCTGAATATACGACACCTGGAATTTATTAGTTGAATTGAAGGGAATTTCGCAAATTTTAGGATAAAGTTTTCGATAAGCTGTTACATCACCACAAATATATTCGCAATATTTCATGATGGCAACTTCTGATGCATCGCCATTCGCATCACGTTTCCATAATTTGACGTTCCGATCCTCATCCTGAAGTAAGAGTCTTGAAATTTAAATAAAGCATAACCTTCAAAAATAACTTTATGTACTCGAAACATATAAAAAGAACATTTTTTTTTCTTTACAAGAACGTCATTTTATCATCAATAAATATCTTTAAATTGAAATTTAAATTGATCAGAAGTTATTTCATTACTTCGAAACTTGACTTCATTGAAAAGAAGTAACGATTATGAAAATTTGTGTAACTTTATCTCGAAGTACTTTGACATCTTGATTGCAAACAAGAATGTAAATTTAAATTTAGAATGGAATTAAACCTTAAATGTAGCATTAGAGCACAATGCTGCACATCGTAAAAAAGCGCCAAAAGCTCCGTCGAAATGATCCAAATTTAATTCTTGAGGATTATTGTTGTCAAGAGTAGTTTCATGGAAATTTACTTCAGAAATGCTACCATTGATCCTATAGTTAAATTATATTAGAATTAATCGATATGCAAGAATAACAAGAAGGAATCTTATGAGAATAATTTTTTTTTAAAAAAAAAAGAAAATTTTAATCAATGTTATTGATTGATAATGGCAAACCATGTATGAGTAACGGTCATTCGATTCTGCGTTAATGTACCCGTTTTATCGGAGCAGATAGTGGACGTTGAACCAAGAGTTTCGACTCCTTCTAATTTCTTCACTAAACAATTCTTCTTCCTCATCTTAACAGCTGTTAAAGTTAAACAGACCTGAAATTAACCGTCAAAAACTATATCATAAATCTATATGTTATCAAAAGTTATCAATTTTCCGGACAACAATGAAATTTAGAGACGATGATAAAATCGGATTTCCATTCAGAATAATTGATTATTACTTCTTTATTGCAATTTTACTAATTAGCTTCTTGTTTATTTCTTTTTTTTTTTCATTTTGATCTAATGACTTTCTAATTCCGATTATGAATAAAAAAAGTACCGTCATAGTAGCAATGATACCTTCAGGAACATTAGCCACAATGATGCCAATAAGGAAAACCAAAGCTTCCACAAAGGAATATCCATAAATTATACTAACTAAAAAATTTGAAGCAGAAAAAAAACAACTTAAATTCAATTTTTCGCAATACAAATTTGTTGAATTCTTTACTTCTTTCAACCTTTTTTGAAGAATTTTCAGAATGAAAAAACAGGCATATTGCAACTGAAAGTTAATCATAAATGATAACTTGACAAGTTATGATAATTGAAAGAGTTTGAAATGATCAAATTTTTAGCTTACTTATGAAAAATGAAATGCCTATCGTTGCAGCAACAATGCCAATGATGGTAATAAAATGATCAATTTCTCGAGCAATCGGTGTTTTACCGGAATCAACTCGTGATGTCAAATAGGCAATCCGTCCCATTATCTAACAAACTTATAAAATTAATACTTATCACTTATTTCGTACTTATTCAAACTTTCATTAGAATACTTGAATTAATTCTTTCCTGGAAGTTCGTTCAAGTTGGATCATAAATGAAGTAGTATGATCTGTTTATCAGATATTAAACAACATTTGCTCAACTCTTGTAAGAAACTTTACAGGGATAAAGTTCCTGAAGTAAAGTTGCATATCACAATGAAATTAGATTTTGTTGATAAGTTAGCTATCATTTAAAATTATCATAAATATTCTGTGGTAATTAGTTATAAATTGCACCGTTCTATCGCCTGTGAGTACCACAATTCCTTTACATTTTCCTTCTACAGCACCAGTCCCGAAAAGGATCAAATTATCAGTTTCTAATGGATTCACGTGAGTACATTCGGGACTACGATTTTGTGGCTCACTTTCGCCAGTTAATGTTGAACAATCTACCTAAAAAACATTAACAAAATGAAGAGGTGATAATATGATAAAGATGTTATCAATTATTTTTTTAGGAACAATTATGTGATAAATGGTATTGATTTTAGAGAAAAGATATGATAGCAAAATGAACCTTAAGACCAGAACTGGTGATAATACGAATATCTGCTGGGATACGATCACCAGCTTTTACATGTACAATATCACCTGGTACAATCAATGTCGCATCAATCTTCTTCATTAGACCATCTCTCAATACCTAAATTGTATGTATTAAACAGAATATCAACTACGAATATTATCATATCAATAATATTAACTATTATTATAATCGTACCATTGTAGTGGGTGGTGCCAATCTTGCAAAACTTTCCATAATTTTAGAGCTTTTATACTCTTGATAGTAGGCGAAAAGTCCAGTGACCACGACGACAACCGCAAGAACGATACCCATATAAAGCTGGAAAATGATTTATGATACAATCTTCCGTCCTTATTCCTAAAAGTTGTTGAAATTGATGCATTACTAACATTATCCAGTTTAACATCAGTACTCTGTCGTCTTTCAATGATGTAGCTTACGACAGATGCAAGCGATCCGAGCCATAAAAGGAAATTAAATCCAGCGAATAAGCATTTCAATGCTGCCAAAAGCTCTGATCTTTTCTTTGGTGGTGTTAGCATATTCAAACCATATTCTTTTATTAACTGATTTACCTTATTTTCCGAGTGTCCCTGAAATATTTGCAAGAATTATATTTTAAATTTATTTTATTTCTTATTCCACTCTTCAAATTATGAACTTTTAAGGAAAATATGCAGCATAGTTTATAGTCATTGATTTGCTATATTTAAACGATTTTAGGTGAACTTTTTAGAAAATTTAATTACGAATTCATTAACTATCAACTAATACTTGAACCTTTAATGCAATCTTCCAGTTCACTGAGGTTACTTGAACTTTCACATGACCCTAATTCATGTTAGTCCCTAATATTTTCTGCTATCAATCTTTAGTAATCATTGCTAGCTGCAATGATCAACCTATTTCTTCAACTGATCACATGGTACCTTCTAACAAAATCAAAATTTACATTCCGTAAAAAATTTGAATTTAGAATGGATAATCGATATTTATTTTTATATTTGAAGATATTATATAATTTAAGCAAAGATTATTTACATGTATTCAATGAGTTAATAATCGTATTACCTGTAAAACAATGCTTAGTTTTTTTACCTACATTTAATTACAAATAATCATATTGCAGAAATTGTCACAATATTATTATATCAGTTACCGTATTTATATCCACTTTCAATTCAGCACAAAGTTTGTCCATTGGAATTTGATGCTCTCTCTGGAATTAATTCCATCATCAAAGAGGTTAAAAATTAAAAAGTAAAATTTTTTTGAATGATTTTTGAATAAATTTTACTACAGTTTTTGAAATTTAACTCTACTCTTACTTATTGAGCATAATTTAAAAACAATCTATCATTCACCATTTCAATTTCTTTCTTCATCGATTGCAATGATACTTTACCCTGTTTTTTATTCATTCTGAATTACGAATACAGCCAAGAAATAGCAGTGTAGCTCCAACAATTGTCATCTTTTTCAGAAATGACATTATTTTTAGGAAAAAAAATAACTAATTGAAATTTGCATACGCTGAAAAATTAGTCGTATACAACAGAATAAAACGTTATGCTGGAAGAATTTCAGATTGCATTATATTTTTATCGTATTTATGAGGTATAATTTACAATTGTAAATATTTTTGCTGTTTTCAAATATTCATAAAAAGTACGAAGTTTGAATTTTAGGTTAGTAATTTTTTAAATTTCTGGTAAGAAGTCTTTTTTCTTCTTCTTCCTCTTCTTAAATTATCAAGAGTTAGAATTATTTTCGGAGCAAAGTTCGGAATCTAGAATATTTGAAACTTTTAGAAGAAGTTGGCCAATTAATAAATTGAGCAGTCAATTTTTCAAATATTTGCTAGACATTTTTATTCATCTGAAGTATAAATCACATCAAGTTCTGCAATCAAATGATGGGTTCGTAATTTCATTTCTCCAACATGAATTGCTAGAAATTAGATAGTTAAGAAATCTATTTAAATTTCAGAAAGAATCGATCCAAATGAAAATATAAATTGTTCTGTTTTCAAATCATTTTTCAGTACTATCTCTGTTCACATTTAGAACGATCATACATAAGGCACTAAATTTTACTTTTAATATGGTCAAAAATTATATTTAAATTTGAAAATTTCGTAATAGG
>JABVXV010000020.1:129781-171342 GCA_013365325.1 Dipetalonema caudispina | reverse complement strand
AATGGTAAAATTCCTACAAGTGAAATCCGTAAATCTGCATACTGCAAGATAGATCTCTTTATCTACACATGATATTATGCAGTTACTAGCTATTCACCGATTTCATCCATAAGCATAACAGCCATTACAGAGAATTTAGCCAAAATGCGTATTTTGAAATTTCAAACTGTTAAAAATTACACTGACAATGTCAAAAAAACCGAGATAATTTTATTACAAGATACATCAATTTTCTGGGCAAATGAAATTTAATATATTTTGTGATATTTAAAGTATTAAATCATTTAAAATTTAATAGCAACTCTGTTTACGATTAATAATTCGTCACATGTTCACTATTTATTTATAATCAAACTGTGACATATAAATTTTGGTAATTTTTCATCCAGCATAAATTCAATTCTGTTTACGACTAAAAATCTGTTACATGTCTTTGTAAACCACTCCTTCTTTATGTATATAAAAGTTAGGAAAAACCATTTTTTACCCATCCTCCATTATGAAATTTGAGTTATTAGTAATCGGTTAACTTCAACTGTTGTCAAAACTATCAAACAGTTGGTATTATTCATCTATTATTTGAATAAATTCTATTCGAACTCTGATCTTCAACATATAATAAAGTAAGGAATTCCTCTTCCAAAAACCATAATCAACAAGCAAAAATTCTTACATAGCAGACAATTGTTGTGATGAATATACATCAATATTTCTTCACAACAAATACTTTGGATTAGTATTTAAATTAGATATTGTATTCCACGACATTTCCATTCCTTTTACGATTTAGATCGATCAATGGAATTGAACTGAACTTATCCAATTAAAGTAAAAGTAAAACTTTTGATTATTATTAAATGACATAAAATCTGACGCAAGCATTATCAAGATAAATCAATTACAGAAATATAATGAAAATACCTTTACCTATTTTTTTTGAATCAATTTGGCTGCATTTTATAGCAATAGTTCATCATAACAAATAATTTAGATTAATAATCAATTTAGAGATTGTATTTCACACCATTTTGTCCTCTTGTGATCAACATAAACTTAATCAATCTTTCGGCATAATATTAATGTTTCCCACTGAATACTTCATTGAAAGCCTAAAATGTTCGATAATAAATTTATGTAAGAGCAAAGACCTTTATTAAATACATAACCTTATGAGGAACCTATTCATGTTGATTTTTTGCTATCTGTATTTCATGAATTCTGGAAATAATTGATAGATTCCTCCGGGAGATATTAATGTTACAGTTAAAAGTATCGAATAAGAGTAAAGTGCTTAATATTAAATTTAATTTATAATAAGAAATTTGAAAGGATGAACCAGTAAATTAAAGCAGCAGTAGGAGCAGAAATGAGATCAACAAGAAAGGGTATATAAATGAATCGCCATTCATCATGTACGGACAAAAATATGTATGCTGTAAAAGCCAAGCTAATAGTCCTTGCCAAATTTGCTGTTTGACCAACAATGGAATATCCAACAAAAGTAACAGTAGCCTAAAATTTCACTTCATTCCTTTAGATATCAATTCTTATTTGTTGTAGTAGTTGCAATATCTTTGCAATGATCTCCAGCTATCCTAGAATCATTTTACTAATTCTTTGTTGCTAAATTAAATAAACTTTAATTTATGAAATAAAAAATTCGGATATTAAAACAATCATACCCGTGTGGTCGATACGACAGCAGCACATAAAGCACCATTCCGACCATGACTGATGACACCTGTGAACAGGTAAGCACAACAAACCATTGTACTTAGTGTTAATTCCATGAAAAAATACTGCAAATATTAAACTATAGTTTAATCAATTAATCTTTCCGATAAATTTTCATTTCATTAACTAATATATTAATTTCCAGTCCTAGTGCTTAATTTGATTAAAAATTTGATTTTGATTAATTTTTTGATAGTATCAGTCAAATTTATCTATTGCAAATTGGATCAATTTGATTTTGATATTTATCTTTCAATTTACTTATCGAAAAATAAATTAGAATAGTATCAATCAAGAAGCTTATCATTCAATATTAATACTTTTCAAGCCAGTAATTCATCTATTGTAGATTAGATCAATTAGCAATTTACCTGCAAACGATTTGCTGCGTATATATCCGTACTGGACCATCTTATTGCTGCATGCATTGCTATTGCAAATGTTTTATTTTGTAGAATACATTGCGCATAAACAGCACCAAGAAATGCTCCCAAAAATTGCATAAATATCATGAAAAGTCCAACTGCTAAACGACATTTTCCAACAAGTATTATTGATAGTGTTTGTGCTGAAATTTCAAAATAAAATATTTTAATTTTATTTGATAATTTTGTACGTTATCAGTGATTCAAAAATGAATTGCAAGCTTATGAATTAAAGTAAATTTTTGAATTTACTATCAATCAACGATCTGCTCCATTTCTTTAGTCTCAAAAGAAGAAAAAATTTACCTGGACTAAAACATGCGCCACTGAAACGACCTAAAGAGCACATCAATGTATACAAAATAGCACCGTCTAACAATGATACTGCTAATTGTATATTAGCTGTATGCAAATATGAAAAAATACCTGAAATTGAAGAATATGTTAATTGAAGCAAAAATTTCTAAACTATCCTTCAGATAACTTTGATAACAAATGATTAGTAGCAAAATCAAAAATTTATCTAACTCAATCAAAAATTAAAAACTTTTCCTTGAAAATATTATTGTGCAATAGAACTTACTTAAAAAAGTGAACAAGAATGAGCCAATAAATTCAGCAATGGCAGGTATAAAAAAATCCACTGGACTTGGTTTATATTCATTCCTGAATAAAACAAATAATGATTGAAGTATTCGGAAAATTCAAATACATTTCAGTAAAATATTCATTTGATTAACATTGTTGATGGTTAAAATATTAGCATTAAAATAAATACATTGTTCCTTTTACTGGAAATGATATTAGAAATTACTAAAATCGTAATACCATGAATTGCGTTCATTCGTATTTTCTGGGTAAAACTCAAATAATAATCGTTGAATAATGGGTTGCATATGAATGAAAATATTTTGTTGAATAGCTCAAATTATGATTTAGACGTTTCGAAGGGTCAATAGAAAATGGCGTAGAATAGAAGCACTTCGTAATATATGTATATCTAGCAGACATTTACATAGTTATCACTATGGAAACAAGGTGGAACTAAATAATTATTGATGTGAAGATGTCTTATTGTATCAGAAGGAATCGTATCACAGTATTAATGAAGGAATGAAACTTTGTTAAAATGAAGAAAGCAATTATATCCTCTTCGTCTGGAAATTTTCCACTTTGCAATTTTTTGCAAATGTGACTCTCTTAATGCAATCACTATCCATGTAAGGGTTTTCTACGTTGATCAATCTGTTAATGCTGCAAACCATAATTGTAAAAAATTTAGAAGTATATATGTACGTATGTGTAAAATATTTTGAGTGAAATAAATTAGGCATTCGCCACTCCAAAAATTAGTTAATTATTAAATTAATTGCTAAATAATTACTAAATTAAAATGTAAAATGTAGAAGATTTATTTAACAATGTAAAAAATTTTCAGTTATCATTTCGACAAAACTTTAAATTTTACACTGAATTAAATAGAATTAATTTTAAAAGATTAATATAAAACGGTAGGAAATGAAATGTCTTCTGATTTTCAAATAATCATAACGATATTTCATTGGGATGATAACTGTTTCGATAAATGTATTAGTGTTGAAAATAAAAATTTAATAATTAAATGATTGATAAAGATATTATGTCATATTTATTCATGTCTGTAAAATATTTTTCATGTCAGTGTATGATATATTAACAAACATTCATATCATTCTACATTTGTTGTTGTAAGAATTGAATTGTTGAATGTCAAAAAAAAAAAATGTGAATTTTTAAAATTTCTGTATGCATTTCAAAGATTTCGTTAAATATAAGCAATCTTTACAGGATTATTGATTTAGCGCTTGAAAGTAGAAATGTAAACATAAGTTAAGAACAAAATTTTTGATAATTCATGATGCAAAACAGCTGAACATAGACAATTGTCGCATAAAACACAACATCTTCATCATGAACACATTTGATGACTTCTCAACTTTTTAAAGTGTACCAATAATATGGTAAAAATATCCCATAAATGGTAATAAAAAACAAAGCTGAGATAATTACATGTCAATACTTTCTACTATACTAAATATATAGCACCAAAGAATCGAAAAAAGTAAAACGGATTTCATGCTTACAAGATTTCCAATTTGCTTGCCGTTGCTGAGAGATGATCCGAGTACTATATGCAAAAAACATTTCAGTTACTAAATCAAATTAACTGAATTCTTTCAGCATCGAATGATTGTATCTGATTTCCAATCCCTCAAATAACTACATTTCACTGCTTTATTCTAATTTTTCTGGCTTGATGATGGATGTATCATAAATACTGTCGAAACAACAATGAAATCTTGATTTATCCATTAAATTTAGGTTCTTTTGTTATTTTAGTAGCAGAATCCATAACGGTTGTTTTACCCGGTTTTAACAATATTGTAATACTGAAGATTTCCAGATACATATCAAGTAAATGATCCTTTATTATCTATAAATACCAATATTCATTAAAAAGTACTATATTTACAGCAAAGTATATCAAGAACTATCTTACAATGTTACAGAAAAACTAGATATTTTTCCCTCCCTAATTATGCAGCGAGAAAAACTGAATAAAACGTGATTATCACATAATCAAAAAGTCTTCTTCAAATATATCAATATCAGTGAATTCAATGAGGCTTTCAGAGCTGAAAAATACCAGTAATAATATTTATATCACCGTGGCTATTATACATCTGTCTCGTACTGATTACATGTGAGAAATAACATAGTATTATGAGCCCAGTTCCTTAAAAAACTTTAAGAAAAAAATTATTTATGGCTATATCGGCTTCAACTTAACTGCTAATGAAAACATGAAATGATGACTGTAACCAAAGAAAGTAAACAGATAGCAAAATTTAATAAAAGACGAAAGTAATTATTACACAAAACTTAAAAGAGTGAAAGTAAATAATAGCGATCCAATTGCTGCAGAACCATAGGCAAAGTCTGAATTTTACATGGGAATATTTTTTTAATGGATCACTAATATTGAAGATAAATAATAAAGTGCACTACTGATTAAAACTGAATACCCGAAATTGATTTTGGCTCAATAAAAAATTTAATGAAATAACTCAGAAATCAAAACTAAAATGTGAGGCCTGAGAACCGCAAATGGAGTCAAAAGCATTGTATGTCTCGCGATTTGATTTGTACTGGAAATCTGGCATTTCGGAACGAATTTTCTTCCTGCAACTACTTCAAAAGACTTGTTGATATAAGTCACATAACGCATATCAGTATGAAATCATTTTAAAAAAATCAGTAAACACACAGAGACAATAATTATAAGATTACCTCGCTGAAGAATTTTTCATCCACTGATTCTTGTTCACTGTTTCATTAATGACAGGCTCAATAAAATTATACTCCATTGGACAACTTTGAAGTGTTTTGCCGTTCTTAGCATTGTGATAAATGGCTTTGCTAGCATTTGACTAAAAAATAGTGTTTGACTGTTTAAGATTTTGCATTCAGGTTAGTATCACTCTGACGAAAACAGCAGTGATGATATTGAGGAACAAAAAAATCTTCACTTTATTCTATAGCACCTACTTGTGAATTTCAGGTTAAAAATACTGTACTGTGAGACTATGTCTTAGTATTTCAGGATATCGAATCGAAGCCTCTTCTAATTCGAAATTCTGAGAGAAAAAACTTTGCTCATCTTTTCTAGCCTCATACATATTAATATGTGCAAATAACAATTACCATATTTGCGGAGTCTCTCTCAAACCAAGCGCTTACGGTAATCGGATGATATTCACTCAAATCAAATTCAGGTTGTCGCGGCGGTAAATTACATGGGATGTTGGTCGAAAAATCTTCGTCTATTGCAAATTTCATCAGATCATTTGAATTAACCGATAAATTTGCCAAGGACCCAACATCATTTCTTCCAATTTTTGGAAAAAAATCACTAAAGCTACAATCTAAAATATTTCAATTTTTGACGCAAAATGTGGAGTGCGTCTTCCAATTTTACATGTGAATTCAAAGAAACATAACAGCCAAATAAACTCATTAAATATAAGGTTTGATGGTTGATATATGGAGTTTTTGTAAAGCCATCACACGACAGGTCCCAACATTTACGAAGACATTTTGTGACATAAGAAATAAGAAAAGTTTCTACAAAAGATGTTGGGTAAAAAATTAGTACTGACCTGATATATTATTGGATAATGAAGTCTTTGGCGATTGATATATATCCGAAATCGTATTTGCATCATCAGAACTTGATAAGACATGCTCACTACTGGCTTGAATGTCTTCAAATTCAAATAATTTTGCAGAAGACGAACTGTTACTTGTCAGAAGAGCTGAACCTATCGAAAACGAATTCAGTGGAGATAAATTCTCGAAAAAGCTGCGCCAAAATTTCTGCAAAAAATAGTAAAATACTGCTGAAATGAACACAAGCACCAGTAAAGACTCTAACAGTAGCTAGCTTTCGCTCACGGAAAAACAATATCAAGACTCTAACAGTGGCTAGCTTTCGCTCACGGAAAAACAATATCCTCCCTCATGTGTATCGTTCTCCCTTTGTGATGATTCCAATTGCTCTTTTTGCCAGAAATTTGAACCCTTCGGATATACACCATGACGACGCAAAGAACAAGCTACAATGCCTGTTGCAGCGATGGAATAACTCGTTGGATCGTCATTTCGAAGGAATAACTGTGGGAGAGCTGACAAGATTCGTTCTGCGCAGTCCAGCAACAAAGGATCTGCAGGAAACAAACACAAGTTTTTGTCATCCCTGAAAAAAAGTTAAGATGTATGGAAAAAAAACTTTAACATAGCCTGGATCAACAAATAAAATAATAAAATTGAAAGGTTAAAATTTCATCAAGGAAGGCAGAGCTCCTACTAAAAATAGAATTGCTAAACATAAGATCTTTTGCTGAAAAAAAAAAAAAAACTAGAAGAATTTGTAAATCTTGCTTCTTTTTGTTTCTGCTGCCAATTTTCGTTGTAGCCCGAGGATTATAAGATAACATGCTATCTTCTTTCGTACTGAGAACTGTAGTCTCGTTGAGAGGCGATTCTAGATTTGTTCTCTTTCCAAAACTGGTGAAATAGTTTTAAAAGTGACATGTATTGAAATACTTAAAAGGAAGGAGGTTATGAATTCCTACAGCTTTAATCTGAATAAACTATCAGAACACATATATTTTTTTATTTAACATAATTTAATTTAAATAGGACAACAATATCGCAGAAATGTTCGAACTAATGCGGCATGCTAAGTCATAGTAACCATCATTCATTGATATTAACTATTAAGTAATGAAGGATAAAAGCCATGCCAAATTTTTCTCTGTTTGCTTCATCAAAATTTATGCTTTTAGTCAAAAGATGAGTGAGTAAACAAAATTAGTAATCACAAGCTAGTTTCGAACTTCATTTTAATAGCGCGATTATAAAATATATATCATATCAAAATTCATTTCATCTCGATAAGTATTATGGAACACTAACAGTGAATACATTTGAGACATTCGTTCATATTTTGCATGGAAAAATATGCAAGAGGCTTAAAATAATCAGCAGAAATCTTTTTAAAATTTTGTTTCTTATTTAAGATTATTCATTAGCGAGTTACAATCTTTAAAAAATTCCTAATTTAAAATCAGAAATGAAGTGAAGATGCTCACCGAAAACAAGAGGGGATACCAAAAACATTATCAGCTGGTGATGGCACGCGAAAGACGGCATCGCGACTACTATTACTCTCAGCTCCTTGACGTGCTCTATTCCACATCTGTCGCCTGTCATGAGAATCCTCGGCCATTACTGCTCGCACATCTTCCTGAACCTAAAGTAGGGTCAAAATCACTTAAAAATTCTTTAAAAAAATCATTAAAAACAACCCATGTGCTCGTATTACATTTACATAACCACTCCAAAGTTAAACAAGCAGTTGAAGAAAAGTAATGACAGAAAACCTTGCGTCGTATAGAAGACGTTATCATATTTGGTTCAGTGATAATTTCCGATTGTTTTGCAAACATCCAAAGACCAGCTCGCTCCTTCAAACGTTTGTGAGGTGAAATAGGTTGAGTTAATCGCTGCGGTACTGAAAGTTCTCCAAAGATTAAAATTCATCGTTTACTGTTACTTTTTTAAAACTCTAAACAGTAAATTATATTCCCTGTCAATACAATGTTAAAATTTATGATAATATTACAGTCAATTCTAAATGCAATCTAAATTCACAATGGTACACGCTGCTTAGACTCTGATCAATGAGTTAATCATCGAAAGAACCGATATCTAATTACATCATAAGCAAAACATCTTGAAAATCATAAATTTAAATGAAAAAAAACTTCTATCATAATGAAAGGATAGAAAGCAATAATTGATCAGAGGATTTGTGAGCTCACATTCAAGTGAATCAAAATAAAGAAAATAATTACTTCGCTTTTTTTACTTCAGAGAGTTAACAGTTTTAAACAGGAAAAATAACAAGAATTATCAACGATGTTGTACACCATTCAATGGAAAAATTTAGCAGAAAAGTTTAACTTTGATTTCCATTCCAAATGTGGCATGCCACATTTAATAGGATATGTTTTTCTGTATCAATGGCAAAAAAAAAGAGTGACAGTACTGGAAAACTATTGTTAAAAATGATTGGAACTGTAAATTTAAGATAAAAGAGCATAATTTTACTACAACTAATCTAACTAGAACTATTTTCATACTATGAAAATAAGTACAGCAATCATCAATTAAATGAGGCATGGAGAGAAAACAAGAAGGGTTTATACAGAAATAAAAAAAAAAAAAAAAAACCTCTTTTGGAGGTATTAGTTAATGTAGTTCGACGCTCCTTAGCTCGTTTCATCACTGCATCAACATGTTTTGCCATCCCATCATGCCAGTTTCTCCCATTTCGTCGTCCCGAACGTCGATGATTTAGACCAGATCGCATACTCGTAAAATTAACGATTCGTTTTGCAGACTGATAAATGTTGCCTAACTAAAACGAAATTTATAACTTGACGTCCGTAGCTTTTAAGCAGAAGTACCGTGGGGTTACTTACTGTCTATCAAAAAATTTGCTAATTCGAATTTATAAGGCTTTGAACTTTGTTCAGTCATAGGTAGGGTTTTTTCGGAAAGACTTTTTCTACTGGAGAATAAACACAACATATCACTGTTTTCCAAAATAGTACTATAGCTATGAATATTTTCGATCTGCTTTCAATGATTTAGCAAACTTTATTGATGATAGCTATAACTTCACTGATAACTGACTCGTCATAAGTGTTAATACAACTTTCGCTTCTTTAAAGATTTTCAACCCGTTAAATGTTCATATCTTAAAGATTGCCAACAGAAGAGGAGATGCCAAAACGAATGTATCCCTTGTGGAAAAGCTAAGAAGAACGTGATAAGTAATCGCGTTTTGTTAGCTATAACTTATATAACATGATGATTTTTATGCAAAAATTTCAAACATACATTTAAAATTGCATGTTTCGCCAATATCACTTCTCTATTATTTTTTTTTTTCAGACATTTAATGAACCCTTTAAATAGGACTAAATGGAATACATCATTCCTCACTAAACAGTATCGAATGAAAAATTTTGATTCAAACAACCAAATATCACAACATTGTTGTATTTCTCTTCTCTACCAGAGAAGAGAAATTGTAAACTATAGTTTAATCCGAAACATTTCCCTGTATATATAATATATGTATATATTTAAGATGATCATCTAAACTTTTGCACTTCTTATCCTTAAATAATTAGATTACTATTCTCAAATTATATAATTTATCCACTGATCCACTATTAATGTCTCTATAAGTCATTACAAAGTTTATAGCTTATGAGAAATAAAATTAGGAATATTAACGAAGTATACATTTCTCATCATTTTTTTTCTTTTTTTTTCTTTCCTTTACAATGCATGCAACATGAATGTAGCATGGAAAATAACTTAAAACTTGTAAATAGCAGTACAATTCAATTCCATACCCAAAACTATTATCATTTCCATTCCCGCCCCTGGCGGTAATTTCTTCCCATCCATTCAAATGAATATGCTCAATAATCAACAAATCTACTACTCGGTGGTTGACTACTAGGAATATCTGTTTGGTATTACAAACTTTTGACTATTACAATTATCATTTCTGGGATGTTTATGTTTCTTATCAGTTCAGTGATAATGTATCTTATCAGTAGATTAATATTTACGATTTTTGCTAGTTTCAGATTACTATTGTATGGATGCTATTGTTGTTGTGCATTAAATTTACATTGCCATATAAAAAGAATGGAAGAGGAGAGGAAAGAAAATTCTGCAACAAACTGCAAATTTGATCCATGTACTGCAAGTAGTAGCGAAGGCATATATCCTTGTCAATGTTATTGCATTAGGCTAAGGTTATATCTTTCATGCTTTCGTTTCATTTGTATTAGTTATGTAGAAACTAATAAGTAGAATAAGATTAGAAATTGTTGTACTCATAAATTGGGCTTATTTCAGTCAAAATGAAACAGCTCTAGAACCGAATATACATTGCGCATGTACGGGAGAAAATCGACGTTATGGCATAAAATATCGATGCCGAAGAAAAGCGTTGACACTTTTATCGAGTATTATTGATGGCCAAACTATAGAACAATCATTCTGTTCTGTTAGTTGATATATAACTTAATTTGTATTTCTATATTCTAGTACATCCGAGTTTTCTTTATATCTCAAAGTGATAAATAGGGTAATGTGATAAGACATCATGAAAAGATGATATTCAAATTAACCAAGATCATTTATTAACTAATTGTGTTTAGATCCACTCAGAAATGGTTCGCCAACATCGATTATGTCTAGTTTGTTATGCTTTTTGCACAGAGGTAATTATTTCGTTATCATCTACCAGAATGATCAATTTCCGTTGCAATTAGCTTGATACAACAAATTAATCACAAATAGCAGGAATTTTCCCGAGGGCGACTTTTAAAAAAATGCGGAAAAAGGGCAGAAGAGCTTTGCAACATTGTCCAAATGAACAAATTCATTAAGAGAAAGCTCGTAAGAAATGCTAGATACTTGATAACTCTTGCATTTGCATACTTTAAAGTTCTTCAAAACGTTTAAAGAGAACGTTGCTAATGTTTTAACTGTCGAGATTTCTGTAGTCGTAAGCATATTTCTATTTTACGATAGAATTTGTGGCATTATCTGAAGTGATGCATAAAACCATTAAAGAAAAGCATAAAAGAAATATTGTCGTTTTTTGTAATCCACTTTTTGAAAATGGTTACTGTATTATAAGTGGATTGATCTTTTATAGGGCGAATTAAAAGTCTGTAATGAACTGGGAATACAACATTGGATGCACGCTGATTGCTACCATTCATGGAAAGAAGCATGCTGTCATTGCAATATTCTTTATTCTGCCTCATCTCATTTCACCTTATTTCCATACAAAGTATTTCTAAACCTTAAAATTACTGTTTTAAACATTTCAGTCGCTGTTCAATGTCTGTGCACTATGGAATAGTATGTTTCAGGATCCTTTGTTCGAAAAACTTGAAGCTGTTTTTCCGAAGATGACTAGAGGGTTGCAGTTGAATGTCTGTAAGTTAATTTATTGGTGAAATTGTTGATTGATTTATTCTAGTTATAAGATTTCAAAACTCCTCAGTTTTATACACTTATTTTCCTAATTTACGCGTCTTTTCCACAAAAACTTACCCTATTGAACTGTCTTTGTTCTTATCAATTTTTTTATCATGCATTACTCAACAGTGTTCTTTCTTGTTCACATGACACGTGGAATTCAAGTTTCAGTAGCTCTTTGTGAGAAAGAAAGCTATTCCTGGTTAATATCAGAACTGGATGCATTTCAATCGGTTTGCTCCAACAATTTAGCTACAGAACGTTCATTCTACATGAAAAGCCGATTACTTTTACGTGAACTCTGGGAGACTTTTCGAGCCGGTGATTCCAGTTAATCTTCATTAACAGTTAGATTTATCCATTTCTTCGTACTGTTTATATCTAATAAATTAACTTTCATTTGTAGATAAGTCGCCTTATGAACGTCGTAAGTACTATCTGGATAGTATAAAGTTTGCAGTACAATGCTGCGACCGTTTGTCTCTGTTAATTGTTCTCCAAGTAAGTTTCTTTTGTTTTAAAAATATTATTGAAAGTATGTTCTCACTATGGAAATGATAATTCCCTATATATAATTTGCAGAAATTTTTGAGATAGTCCAGTCATTGATAGATTAATATCAACATCAATATTAGTCATGCATGTTGACTCAATCGAATTTTAAATTTGGGTTATACCCTAATCTATTGGAATTCAGTAATTTATTTTTCTTGATTTCAGTTTTTGGATGTGACTGTGGATGGCGAATGTCTTCTTTTTGCTGTGGAAGCTAACGATGCATTCTCTGTAAGGGTACTTCTTCATCACGGTGCTCCAATTAGTTTTCAGGTAGCTATTACTCTTTATTGTTCTCAGTGAATTGAAGTTACATTTTAAAAAAAATTTCAAAAATCTCATTGCAGAAGAAATCGGGAGAAAAAATTGATTCTCTAAGTGTGGCATTTACACTTGGAAATTGCGCATCAGCAGAAGAAATTTTGAAATTCTTGAATTATCGCAGTACTCGAATGGTTTGTTTTTGCTTCTTTTGAATCAGACTGATATTGATTTATCAAGCAGAGTCTATCGCTGCTATAAAGATTGCGTAATTTGCCATACGAAACTTATGGTATATGTAATTTAGAATTTATGGACTAATATTTTCATCAAAGTAAAGGAATTGGTTTAAATACGAAATTTTATAGCAAGAATTTATGTGCAATCGTTTGCTGGAATTCATTAACCATCATGATTATCGTGCAGTAGATCTCCTTCTTGCTTATGGTGCGAATGTTTATGACCGCACTGAGAAAGGAAAATCAGTCTTTCATAAATTGACCCAGAATAATGACCAACAGTTTGCCATTGCAACTGCAACCAAGTTATTTGAAAAGACAGTGATTGTACCATCTTTTATTGATGCTGAAGATTATCGTCATCGTACTGCCCTTCAATTAGCATGTGCGAGATGCCACTGGAAGCTTGCTGAGTAAGTTTTCTTTTACAAAGAATTTATGTTGATCGTCGTCATTTAGATTTACACGATTTAGCTATGCTGATCTATGAATTTGTAGGTTTAATTATCGAGAATGTGCTTCCTATTGAAAATCCCCAAAGGATTCTTTTATTATTCTGATTGTTCACTTCAACCTCAAATTTATTTCGATTCTAATAACATTACAAAGCATTTATTTCCCTTTTCTTTCTGCTCTTTCAGCTTTTGTCAAGTCAGTCCCAGTTGTTGGTTTTATCCAGCGACTTAGCTTATGAACGGTTTGTTCAATAGAAGTGTAAAAGGAGTTTAGCTAATAAAACAAGATTTTCTATTCAGTTTGAATTTATGACATTATATACTTTTTAGGGACCTTATAATACATAATTTACGTTTATTATCTCTAATATATATACTTAAATATTTGGAGGATCTCGTAGTTGCTGATAGTGTTGTTGATAAACAGTGTGTAGTCTTTCTTTAGAAATTATGAAAAAACGCAGTTATGATTCATTAAACAGTAAAAGAATGTGAGTAATTGAAAGTGAGAAATAATTCATGCTGTCAAATATTTATGCATTTATATGACATAAGTAAATTAAAACCAACAATATTCAGGGGTAATTGTTGTGAGTCATTCGAAATCAACTTATGATATATAATATATGTATGCATAATGTGTCCATGCATCGAGTGATAAAACTATCATTCGATTTATTCGGAATAGTTACTGTTATCGTTTAGTTCTAAAGAAGAATAACTGCAGAATGTACGAAAAGAATACTTTTAGAATTGTTTATCCTATTCCAAATTGCTTAACATCTACTGCTCAATCCATCCTCATTGATACTTTGGACTTTAAATAGGATCACTGTTTGGTTGTTTTGTTCGTATCGCAGTTTAGAATAAATATGGCGTCACGCCAATGTTTTCAAGAAATTACTACTAGAAGTTTAAATCAAAGAGGAAATCTTTCAGTATAAGTATACACAGTTTTTACTTCCATTTCGTTAGTGCCAAATCTTCCTACCTGGTTTTCTTTGAAACTTATTTTTTCGATGATTTTTTGGGGGAAAGTTCCTCACTGATTCTATCCAATTTTAGTAGCTATGGGGATCTCCCTGAATGTCCATACTTATATGTCTTCAACGAATAAAAAATAAAAGCAGATGGTGCACATTAAGGTTTTCAGAGAACACATATTGTCGTAAATTCAATTTGAATAAAATAATTTTGCTTCAAACATGTAAGACGTCCAGCTTGTACTTTTGCCATGGATGTGTTGCTTTTGCACCTAAAACTTTATCTCTTTTTTGCATTCGTTTTTCCATATTTTTTGGCCTGGACACTGTCACAATTTATACTGTTTACACTGAACCCTTCTCCATCTTTATCAGTTTTCATTTGTTTTGAGTAGGGTTTCTTTTTCTTTCAATTTAAAAATATTTTATATTTTCCCGAAGGAAATTTGGAATTTCCGGTTGTAATTAAAAGCTTCTGAATCACAATTAGAATTAATTCTTATTTATTTCATTAACTAACACTTCAGTAGCTACGTCTGGTGAAAAGTAATGGATTTCTAATCCTCTCCATTATAGTAGTAGATCTTACATCCCACTGATAAATTTACACACGTTTTTCTTTTCGATTTATTTAGTGTTCAGTAGTTTCTTTGTCCTTTTTTCCAATAAATATATGAAATCTTATTCTGCGAAATATATTCTTCCATTATCATATTTTTAATGAGACAAAGTATGATGTATCGGATGTAGTTTACTAGTAAATGAGCACTTATCTGACTAGATTCGTTCCTCTGAGTATAATTTTTTGTTTCATCTCATATGTTAGAATAAGGAATTGGTGAAAACAAATTGGAGATATTTTGAGAGAAATTTTTCATTTACAGCAAACTCAGTTTACAACCTTGCTTAAGGTTGATTTACCGTTCCTATTCTACTCATTTTTAAATCTATTTCAACCACACATTTTCAATTTCTTTCAAAATTTTTCTTTTCGCTCCGTTTATCTGAAATCTTTGGCTGATCTAATATGCACAAATCTTCTATATTATCGAATTATTTTTGAAAATTTTGTGCAGATTAATATTTTTGACAAATTCAAGGATAAATGATTATAAGATGGTTGTCATCTGCTGTTTTTCCCTTAAATTGTAAAATTTCAAAAATCTGCATCTTTGTTTCTATATGACATTTGTCTAACCCTTGGTGAGGGCAGATAAGTGAGAAGTGCACATCCAAATCTAATTTATTTATTCTTTTACATGCTATGATGAATATATTTTTAGAATATTTTATACTGGGTTGTCGTCTTGTTTATTTAGTTTGTGGGGTTTTTCAACTTGTCTTTTGTTCATAGCTCTGTTTATTTGCATTTTCTTCAGTTTAATTATTCTCTTATTTACTCATTTATTTTCTACCCGTTCTAATTTCCATGCTGTTTTATCTAATGTTTTATTGAGACTTTTACCCACGAACTGTGTAATATTTCTTTCTAACTTAGCTATTCCGCGTTAAGAATTTCTCTTTTCCCTTTGTTCATACGGATTTAGCTCTTTTAAAAGCTGCTTCTACTTGCATAATTGATGATTTCTTAAAAAGTGTCGGTTATTGCTCAAAACAGACTGCTTATTACAGTTTATTACTGTTGTTTCTGGACTCTAATTTTTCGAGCATATTTATTCCGCACTTTTCCCGCACATGTTTTATTAATTTTCTTTTCAGTTTAGGCTTCTAATTTGTGTGAATATAATACTTCATCGTTTTACTCACGAATTTTTTCTCAAAATCACGTTGACTAATTTCTCATCAGTTTTATTCTTTGAAAAAAACAACTATTTATTATATATTTCAAAAATAGTTTCAAATTTTGTACTGACATTTTCAGATCTTTTCCATTAAGATTTTTCAGATTTTTCCTGCAACGTGGTGCAACACCAAAGGGTTTGTGGACCGATATGAGACTGCCCGATTTTTTACGCTCATACATTGATCGTATTGGAAAGGAACTGAAATTACGGAAGTTTCTGTCGATCTCACGCAAATATATCACGCAGTTAGAGTTTCTACTAGTTAATAAATTATCAGAACGCCTTTCAGATAAATACGTGTCACAATACAGGGAGAATGCTCTCTTAAATTAGCTGCTGCGTTCTTACATTAACTAGTAATTTGGTACTAACTAGTACTATTGCAGTGATATAACGATGGGTCGTGAACGTGTCGCAATACCTCTTGAAAATGGTACTGATGATGGAGCTACGTTGGATTCTAATTTTGAATATATAAATGCTGTTGATGATCATGATTCATTTCAAACTCATATCGATTTTTCACTGGTTAGCATCTTCAGAATCACAGATTTGTTTCGGTTCACTTATTTTTGACCGTCGACGCTGCGATCAGCTGATAATAGATCGAGCTAATTTACCGTTTATTTTTTACACTCCCTAAGAGACGATAACCAATTTAGTGGTCTTTGTAAGACTTTGCATTTCATTTTCACTTTCAAAATTATATTATACTTTCTATATAACTACAAAATTTTGTTCATGTTCATTCTAGAGGCGTTTTACTCAACAATGAAAGGGACTTTTCTGTGCTTTTATTAAATAATTAAGTCTATTATATTCATCGTGATTATTTTTCAGGCATGTTGCTGCGCAAATGACTGCGAAGTTGATTGTCCTTGCTTGGC
The DNA here is from genome assembly GCA_013365325.1 of Dipetalonema caudispina. NCBI lineage: Eukaryota > Metazoa > Nematoda > Chromadorea > Rhabditida > Onchocercidae > Dipetalonema > Dipetalonema caudispina. Next base: position 154,314 of record JABVXV010000020.1, on the reverse strand, counting down.
TCGCTGTACATATGACTCAGATGGACATCTTACTGGTCGAGCAGTTGAATTAGCTGATAGGGCAGAACTAGGTGTGCTGCTAGAGTGCAGTTCGTGCTGTTTTTGTTCAAATAAATGCAGGTCAAGAGTTGCACAAAAAGGTGTTCGTTACGGACTTGAGGTATACTTTTTGTGGATTAAAATTAGAAGAATTTAAATTATTCCAGAGTTGTCTTTTAAACTGCCTAAACTTGTAGGTTTATCGTACAAGGAAATATGGATGGGCTGTGAGAACCTGTTCTTTGATACTGAAAGGTAAGCTCCAGTAAGTTATTATTAAAATACCTCGCCCAACAAATTGCCATTTTATGAAAGTCAAGATTTCTTCCGCTTGATTTCAGGAAGTTTTGTATGCGAATATACTGGCGAACTTATCTCAGACGCTGATGCAGATAAACGCGATGATGACACTTATCTGTTCGAAATTGTGGTAAGTTTTTCAAAAAAATTGATTCACGAGCGAGTGTATTATAAGGCATACCGGCATTCTGACTTCCTCTCATATTTGTGAATGTATTTAATGAAGCTATTGAGTGCATTGGGATCCATTACTCCTACAGATGCATGCTTTTAAGATCATTTAGAAGCGGTCATTTCTCCGAAGAATTTTTCTTATACTCATATGATATGCGATCAAAACATCGAAGTTTAAGAAAAAACGAATTTAACTGTCAGGCAGTAGTGTAAGCATTAATTTAAAGCTAGAAGAATTTAAATTATTTCCGAGTTCCGAGACAATACAACAATGCCAAATTGTTGTATTATCTCGCAATAGATAAATTTCCTAAACTTATAGGTTTATCGTACAAGGAAATATGGATGGCCTGTGAGGAACTTAACTGAACTCGGAACACTTATTTTAGTGGTTTGAGATTTGTGATGGCTAAGCTACTACAATAAATTTGGAATTAGTAATTTTTGAGTTTCTTCTAAGCAATTGTAATATATCATTTTTAGGATGAAACGTCAGCCTACTGTATAGATGCAAAATTCAAGGGGAATGTTTCCAGATTTATTAATCACAGCTGTGAGGCAAATTTGGTCACCCTCCGGGTTGTATGGGATGCAAATATACGTCATTTGCCGCATATCTGCTTTTATGCTAAAAGGGATATCCAACAGGTGTGACTTTTGCACTTGCAAAATCCTATCAGGTGATTTTTTGTTCATGGCGGTTTTCTTTGTAATAGCTTGTTTTCATAATTTAAGGGAGAAGAACTAACTATCGACTATGGAAGCCAATGGTGGGACGTTAAATTGAGGAATTTTCCATGTCAGTGTGGATCGAAATCTTGCAAATATACAAATACGATAAGAGAAGAAATATTACGAAATGGATTTGTCACTTTAGAAGAAAACAAACAACCGGAAGAATTTTCTGGTGGCAAGTTATAAGACTTTTTAACAAAGACCACTCTTTTGATTGAAAATAATGTGGAACTGTACACTTATTGTAGGGCTCATCGATGCTGATTGTTCTATAAGCATATTCCTCCTTCCCATCGCTATTACGAATAGTTCATCGTACTATTTCCTCATTCTCGCAACTGATAGCTCTATGTTGTCACTGCCTTTGAAATTAAGCAGTCGAGCATCAGCGAATTTTTTATTATACTTTTGGGTGTCAGCTTAATATTGAGGTTCAAAGAAGGGTTTAAAAAGGAAAATACTTTTCAGTGGAAACGAGTCAAGTGATTTAGTTATAACCCAATCCTACAAATTGATTAATCAGCAATGACTAAATTTGTAGATCAAGTGACTTAGCAATGGCAGCTTTCGTAGACTGAGTGACACAGTATTCATCGGAAATATTTCACGCATGTAAATATATTTCGAAGATTCTGGCCTCTTTCAACAGTTCTGTTCGTTTTATTTCACGTTATAATATGTTGTAAAGGTAAACCTTCTTTCAGGTAAATTATTGTTTATGTTAATTATAATATACTGCTTCTTGTTATTTTCATGGAAATAACCATGCGCCATGGTTTTTTTGTGCAGTTTTGAATGTTTTGTTTTGAGATCATCCATATTCCATGCAGTTAAGCGAACTGCGGTGACGTATCCCTATCCATTAATAGTTGGCAGGACCGGGAGGGATATCGGCATTTATCAACAGATCACAAAATCAATTTTGAACTACAAGTATTTTTGAATGCTTTTTTTATGGTTTAATATTTTTATATGTTTTTGGTCTGGAGAGGACTCACAATACTTTACATCCATAACAAATATATTTGCGTTCAGTCGAACGTTTCTTTTCCCATCGATACAGCAGCTGAATACTTCAATAAGCAAGTGCATAATCAATCTGAATTGATAGCAGAGAAAAATTCCTTTGAAACTCATTTATCAGTTTGTTTAAACGAGAATGGAAAAAACACAGTTAGCGTATATAACATAGTTAATATGCCCGCGTCTAATGGCATATAAAAAAATAAAACGATTGTAAACTACTTTACGAGCGAGATCATAAAATCTATAATTACAGAAACCCGTGATCGGTCTGTACACGAATGCATGACCTTTTGTCTTATTTATTTATTATTAAAACCATTGGAACTTATAACGCCTCTTTTTATGAGTAAGCCAAGAATTTGAAAATTTCTCAAAAACTGATTCTTTGGTACTGGCTTACTTTATATACAATATGTAAGTATGAACATCTTATAAACTACAACACTGATAATTGATGTATAAATTTGAGACGTAACATTCTTCAGAATGTATAACAATTCACAAAAAAAGATTCAAATATAGTCAAAATGCAAACTCATTTCCACTGTGAATTGGGGTAGGGCATTGATGCTCCGAAGCTACGATACGTGCTCCGTGCATTTACCCAGTTCTGATTTTGTGGAAACTGACCTGGATAGTTTATAGACGTAGGGTAGGAGTGCATAGAGTTTTGTGGTGGTTGTGGCATTGGATACTGAGCAGGATACACGTCTTGACTTTGCATATGTTGTTGCATTTGTTTTGCGCTATTTTTTGGTGTTGGGATGCTGACGCATACACTTTTACCCCTTATGATAAAATCACGTATCTGACAAAACCGTTTCGTCACATTTGGATCATTCACCGTTACAAATGCAAAACCACGATGAGGTTTTGGAATGAACACTCGTTCGACCTAAAGGCAAAAGAAACTTGCAGGATTTTTCTTCAAAGATTTTGAGCATACGTTTCTCTGTAATAAGATAAATTTTCATGCATTTTAACACATCGAATTATGTCATTGCCTGCTAAGAGGTAGTCAACAACATTAAAGCGGGAAGAGGGTATGAACTCTTTGACCATTAGAAGGTTCAAACAAAAGGAAGCTAGAAAAATCAGGAAAAGATTAGTTTTAGTTTATAAATTGCAAAAAAGATATCAAAGATTCACCGCTAACTTTCTTTGGAGTTACTAAATAGCAGATAGCTGTCTCTCTTCAAAATCGAATTTACAAGAAACTTACTTTGGCAAGAGGAGAAAGTTTTTTTGCTTCTGCATCCAAAACATCGAATATATCCTTTTCTGTCAATGTATTCCACACACGTCCAACGTATAATTTTGTTGATATTGTTTCCTGTGCAGGGAACATTTCAAAAGATGACTGCTGGGAAATCCTGTTCGTAAAATGATTTGGAAGTTTCACCTGGAACTTGAAAATTTCATCAAGCTTCAATAAAGAGTTGAGCATAGAAACAAAAACGGAAGTAGCGAAACTAAGGACTGTAAATTTCAGGTTCATAAAGATAAAAACAAAAGGTTTTCCTACTATGAATGGCAAAAACATAAGAATTTCCTAGGTGTTTTACTTTGTTAAGCACTAATCGACATTATTTGCTCAATCAAATTCGACTTGTAAGTAATCATACATCAAAAATTAAAGCTACGAAGATAGGGCAATAACAATAGCTTCGGGACAGAAACACTTTCATTACTGCAAAGTAACTACAAAGGCTACAAAGTCAAGAAAAATTTATTCCCAAACTGCCATGATTTGATGAAATCAAAAATGAAAAGTAACACTGACTAACCTGTGTTACTCTACCATCAATAAAAACTTCTTTATCCCGAAGCACTTTGTCCTGCGATTCAATACTGGCAAATTTCACAAATCCATAACCTTTTGGCATATTGGTTTTAAAATCACGTTTAACCTACAAATACATACAGTTACTGCAGTTAGCATCACCAAAATAACATCTGTTAACGGGAAAAAATAAAATTTTATGAAAATTTTGTCCTAGCAGTAGAATTAAATTGAATAGGACAAGTCACTGTAAGAAGCTAAGAAAACACGTCCCGCTCACGAACACATACATACATGCACACTTCCAAACAGGCAAATAGAAAGAACAATCGATCAGAGCAAACCTCAACATACTGAACTTCACCGTATTGTTCGAAAAATTTTTTGAGCGCCTCCTCATCTGTTTTGAAAGAGAGATTGAGAACGATTAAATCTACCGGTACACGCAAACTTTCATTCAGACTACCATCCAAGCCAGAGCGTTTTTCCCCTACTAGATCCCCCATATCTTCGTTTGATGGCCGTTTTCGATCACCGGGTGCTAAAAACACAAATTCATTCAAACATTTCTAGCAAACCAATCCTGTTCACATTCACATTCTTTATTCTAGCAGACATACAAAAGAGACACATGTTTGGAAAAGGATGAGAAAACGTGAGCAATATCAACACGTTACATCAACTGCATCGTAGCGTATTTCTCGTTTGCTGTTTGGTCAATCAGAACAAGAATTCGGATCTCACAAGAGAAGTGGCATTAAACAAGCCTACAGTTATTATGTTTTATACTTGATACACTGTTAAGCTAAGGTGATCAACCGCCTATACCTTTTCTAATAAATCAGCTATCGAGCACCCCACTGCAAGTGTTGTTCAATATGCGATACTTCGAGAAATAATTTCAAGTAGAACTTACGAGTTGCAAAGATGGCTACATAACGTCGCATTCCCCAACCACCTTTTGGTGGATAAATGCACCGCTTTTGTTCATCTACCCTACAAAGACAAAAGAGCGTACAGAGCTTGGTAAATATCAAGTGATTATCAGTTTTTTACCACGTGTTTATTTAATTAAGAAAAGTGCACTGATTAATACTATCAAATTTAAATACATACGCTAAAGTCCGGTAAATCCCAGTCGACTGATTTTTGAATTTTAATCCAATTGCCTCAGGAAACGAATGTGCAAGCGTAGCTATCGGTAAGTTACCATCGTCGTCAACAGGGATTTCAAGCATATTGTTACCATCTTCGCTGGAACCTACGCTTATATATCCATCAAAATCGACAGCTGAAAAAATTAAATAATCCTTTATGTTTAGGAAAGATCCAAAGTGTCAGTGATAAAACTATCCTTCTTGATCCTGACTGCTAGAAATTCCAAGAAATATGATTTCATTAAAATAATGCTAGACTTGATCTATTGCTAAATAAAAACTGTAGTAAAACTCTACAATTATGAACTCTTATGAAGCCAGGGAAGTACTTTTGTCAGCGATTTTACCTGGCAAAGATCAAGGAGAACTTCGAGATGCATAAGGCCAACATTCGTGAATTTAACAAAACCTACAAGTAGGACCTTTCCTAACAGACTGTACATCAGCAGATAGATTCGATGCCTCCACATTCAATTCTGCCTCCTCATCTTTTATTTGTTCGAACATTGCGGTGTTCTGCAAAAAAAAAAAAAAAAAAAAAAAAAAATTACAGAATAATATCAAATTTACGTAACATAATGAAAATATCAACGAGAACAACCACGCTGATGCTTTCATATACGTTAGAAAATACGTGCTGCATTGGTTTTAATGGTATATAAGAAAGTATCAAAAAGTCCATTTAACTGATTAAACTTTATCAACCATCACTCATTACTCAACATTTAAAGGATAGACTATGCAATAATATTCTTTAAAAAATCTGGGCAAAAGAGCAGTAATATTTGTTGCAGGAGAAAATGACTCAAGAAAGTAACTGACAAGAAGAGAAAAGTACAATAACTACAAGCACACATAACCTACTATAAACATACATACATACATATATCCGCCCATCTAACCCAAAAATCATGACAATGGAGGATGGCCGCCTTGAATGTAACCACCGATAGTCCTCCCCTGAGATATCTCGGAACGAAGCAACCCGAACCCAACATTCACACGATACATCATCATTGCCTGGCTAGATTCGACCAATCCTATTCTTCGGCCTTGCATATTTCGTGTCGGCAATTGTGAAAGTATCACAGTTACTTTTAATTCGGGATATATTCCAGATAATTTACCTGAAATGTAGGTAGGTTACCTTGAGTATTTTTACATTGAATCACTATAGATTTATAGTAAACAGATAGATATCATGTATATTTCGACATTCCTCTATCCATTTATTAATTTTTTGAGTTTATTCCTTTATATCAGTTAACTTATGCATTTCTTTTTGTACTCTCTATGTATATTTGCTTAAAAACATGCGTCTATGACGTCATTCATGTAACATATTGATATTACAATGCATGATATATAGATAATGGAGAGCACAAGGTCAAGAAATCGTTCAATTTCTACTGACAACGATACGGAAGCTACCGCAGCAGATATGCTACATACGAAGCTTTCTCAAATGGTATGGTTGAGAGTTCAGATTGAAATGATAGGAATTGAAGCTATAATTGTTTTTGCTGAAGAGAAAAGATTTATCTAAAAAAAAAGAGAAGAAAAAAGATTTATCTAAAAAAAAAGAGAAGAGAAAAGATTTCTATTCGCGAGGGCTAATTTCCTATTGACTAATCTACAAAAGCTTCTCTTTTTAGTAGTCTTTTCCATTCGAGATATCCACCTGAATATTAAAAACATTTATACTTGTAGTACCAATGTAGTACCAATCAGTAAAACCATCAGCTGATATTATCCAGTAATTTGTTCAAGTTTGAAGCAACAAGGTGTATACCAGCTAAAGCAACGTTAGTGTAGTAACATACATGATATTGAAGAATCATCATTTATACTACTGCATCAATACACAGTATCTCATTATCTTCTTTTTTTTCTAGGTTTGGGAAGCAAGCAGCAAACAGATGAAAGATACATTAAATTCTTATGGTCGTATCGATTTATTTCGACCCTACTTTGACGTAGAACCCCGTCAAGTCCGAAATCGTTTGATACAATCTTTCATACCTCGAAGGCCTTCGCAGATGAATGTTTCTAGTGATATGTATGGACCAACAATGATTATTCTTACTTTGATCGCTCTGCTTCTCTATTCCATGAAGTCATCAGGGTTAACTTTTTCTACCAAGAGAAAAGTCGAAATTGTATAGCAAAACAATTCCGCGATAAATTCTTGACCTTAGCATAACTGATTCCTTATAACACAACGTTCCATGACATTAGGAAGTCATTCTTTTCATAACCGGTTTAACGGATCTTTTCTAACGGTGAATCCCATGTCTCCGCAATAGAAAGTGGGACCCTTTTAAGTTCATGCTAGTCAAGATTTGGATATTCATGCATAATTGGAAATTTCATATATCGAAAAGTCGATCTTGTAGTTATTTTGAGATAGAATAATTTCAGGTATACTGTTCAAGATGGAACTTTGATCGGTACGGCAATGGTTACTTGTTTCGGCGCTTGGTTTTTCATGTCTTTAGTGATATATGCATTGTGCCTGATGTTTAGTGTTGATATATCTTTCATCCATTTCTTCTCGTTATATGTAAGTTTTTGTTGAATTACTAGTTCATTATGTTAATTAAGATAGTCTGCCCGGAAAGATGACGTACTGATTAGAAATGAGAAGGGAAAACAGAGGAGGCGTCGCTTTTTTGAGGTATTTTGTTTTAAAATAATTTTTTTCGTTTTCAGGGATATTCCTTATGCAGTCACTGTGTAGTACTTATACTAACAATGATATTCCACCCAATGCATTCACATTTATTCTTTTATGCGACGATGATCATCTTTTGCGTTCCATCCGTCCTGCGAGTGGTATACATTTGAGAATTCTGAGTTTGTAAAGTTAAGCATTGCTCATTTTCCTTTTCAGTAGATGCCTCATCGATAATATATATTTTAGAGTTTGTATATGTGTTCACGGACTCACGACAAATTCCACAAATTAGCTATTACTGTGGCAGCTTGTATATTGCACCTTAGCTATCTTTGCTACTTACACTACGGCTTCCACGTCGTTGTTGAAGGTAATTTTCTTACTTCGATGAGATTTAACGTGGCAATTGATTGATGTCAAAATATTATATATGAAGAAATGTGCGCATTATCATTGCGGAAAGAAACTGAGACATCCACAACTTTTGCAGTTGCAATTTCTAACACTGGAAGATTATGTTAAGTAAATTACAGAAATTGATGAAATTCTTGGCGATGTACAACAAAGTCCAGTCTTTTCTTTGCCGTTATCCGCAGCTTAAAACGACACCGTCAGCTTACCTGTGTTCCTCTCTGTTAATATAAACTATCTAATTCTTCGGTTTAACAAAGTTATTTCCCATACAGAATGCAAACTTTGATTATCAAATGATCCCATACAGAATGCAGATTTTGTTATCAAATGATGCAAATCCTATAAATGGTTAATCTTTGCCTCTTTATTGAATGTTGTCTATATAATTTTACTGAGATATCAAATCATTTATCATTCCATCCCATATACGCCAGAACCATGGTAAGGCCTTTAAATGATTGTTGTGGTGACATGAGATAGTGGACGACACGGTTTGAAATGTTAAACGCATTTTTACGGTTCACATACTGTAAGACACTTAGGTTTTTTTTTAACAAATTGGTCAAGACATGGAAGGGGGAACTAACTAAAAAACTTAACAAGTTGCAATAAATTCAAAATTGTTCATTCAAATATTAAATCACTGCTTGGAAGGACGCTCGTTTTCTTGAAGAAGTGGATAACCAACTTAATATTAATTTATAATTTATACACATAGGACAATTTTGTTTACTGCTTCCAGGAATAAAAAAATTATTATTTTGCCAAAATGTATAGCTCTTTATTTGCACAAATCTTTATCAAATAAAGCTTTTATAAGCACAGCAATCATAGAAACAGTGGTAAGGATTTTCCCTCAATCTGTGATTTAAGATGCAGAACGAAAGCTTCCGTTACAAATAGTTATTGAACCATTCTTTACCAAAAAATAAACTACAGCCGTTATTCATTATTCATCTTTAGAATCGTTATCTCTAGGTTGTCTATATAAATCTTCAGTTGCAATAAAGTGTGACATATATTCATGTATAAAGCGTATGAAAGTATAATGGAAATAAAAGGAGAGGCTATTTGTACGATACTGATGAATTGTCGTGTCCTGTATATAACTTAAGGAATTTTATGAATTTGTAAAGAGAGAGAATCTGACAGACTTAATTCTTGCTTGTTTAAAAGTTACAAGAAATAAAGTGTGCTGAATTCTTGCGTTATTTGTCCATGAAGTACAAAGCGAAGGAAAAGAAAAAATGAATTCGGGATAGAAAGTACAAATTAATAGTATTTCTAAATTATGGTATTTCTGAGCATAGGATCAAATGGCAAAAAACAACGAGACAGGCTCTCAGAAACCACGTATTTGGTACTTCAATATTTCAAGTGATCGAAAACCATATGTTCATCAACCATCACACTTGCTCGAGCTGTTTTCTGTAACATTGATAAATTCATGACTGCATAATACAAAACCAGCGATGTATTAAAACGGAAGATGAATTACCCGCCAGCAATGTCTTTCGATAATGCACAGTATAAGTTTGGGATGTTCGGTCTACTTTAGCACATTGTAGGTATTTCTTCAGTGGTAAGGTAAAACAAATCATGAGAAGAAAAAGATATTTAAATATTTCCAGCAAAATGCACAGAAAACCTTAGCTTCCATTATTTCATCACCCCACTGCATTGCTCCAATTTTTTTGATTGCTGTAACGAAGAGGGTTTTAGCTTTATCCGAAGATTCTCGCATCCTTTGAGCCACCAAATCAACTGATACCTTAAAATCAACTAAATTCAAACCACTACAACCGAACAAAGTGTTGCTTCGACACTTCAGAAATCGTTCGTTGCAATCTTCCCAATCTTGCTTTCTTCTATTCAAAATTAAAACAGAAAGAAATATGACCTTTTCTCCCTCTCTCCAACAATCATAATCTGTTACGATAGCAGTTGTTGCAAATGGAATGCCCAATTCTTTCGCCAGATAAACCTATTAAATAATAATAAATCAAGACATGAAATTTATGCAGTGCAAAAGGTAAAAAGTCGAGTACACCCAACTTACTTGAAATTTTGAGGAAAACGATTATTTGTATTGAAACAAATCACATAATTTAAGTAAGAAAACTACAAATTGTTGACTAAAAAATTCGTCACTACTTATAATCACAGTTCATCAGACGAAAGGTCACGGCCAACAGCATAAGCCTCTTTATCTTATCTGGAAAACACATAAACTCACGTCTGACGTGCAGAATACATGAAATGTTACTATCAAAGCTTACTTCTGGACAAACAGTCATGTTGATAATATCAGCATTCCAGCCTCGGTACACTTCACTTTCAGCTCGAGAAGAATATCGCGGCCCCTCAATGCATATTGCCGTTCCGGTTTTAAAAAACTTGTATTTGAGTTCTTCTGCAGATGAAATTAAGACCTAAAACCAAATTAGTGAGAGAAAGTAAGAAACGGCTTATCATATTTGTTTAAGAAAGCCTATATTGAAGAAGTGATTTCCCATTCTCCGAACAAAAACTTCCTGTATTTTCGTGACATTATCAAATCAAAATCTTTACCACACCTGTCTTAGTTTCTCATTGTATGCTGGATGTATGGGAATGTGACATACGCCTTTTGGATGCCCATCCTTACCATCATGGAATGTTACTTCGCGCTTAAACGTTCTGAAATCAGAAGCAAATTAGGGACATGTATGAAATGATAAATATATCAAAAGAATGAAAAGGGAAGTTTGCTTCACCTGTCAATGAAGGAATCCAAAAACACAAATGAACCCGGTGTGAGTTCTTCTTTTAAACTTCCAGATGCTGCCGTAGACAAAATGACTTTTGCTCCTCAAATGATTTTGTTCAGTAACGACTTTATGAAGGTATAAAGATAGGTAATCATATAAATTCAAGAATTAAAAATTCATTCAAATTATGAGATGAAGAAAAGTTCTCAGCGACTATCTAGCCGACTACGAATGCAAAAAAGCCTACCCTGTTGCATTAGAGCCCACAAATTTGCTCGATAATTGATATTTGTTGGGGACGTGTCATGATCTCGGCCGTGACGTGACAGAAGAATGCAGGTAGTATCGCCTACTTTCCCCTCGATCAACACATCTGATGGCGAACCAAACGGTGTATTCACTTTGTGCTCCTGTGTATCGCTAAATATTTTTGGGTCCTCAAGACCAGTTCCTCCGATGATTCCAATCTAAAAAACTCCTTCAACAATTCTTTTTTATTTTGCAATCCAGTTGATAAGAAAAACATTTGTGCAACCATTTGTGACACAGAAATTTTTTTTTTTTTAAACTTTCTATGTGACAAAGAAAGTTTAAAAAATGCATTCTGAGATATTTCTTGTATGTGATAGTTCGGTCCACACAAAAATTTCATCACAACTCAAACTTTGTCATAAAGGACTGAATATGAAGATAAGTAACTGATAACCTTGAAGTTCATTGCTAATTACTGGTGTTTCTGGAAGCAACACAGATCTAAAATCGTTATTTGACTTCTTTTAACGTATTGATATGCGACGAATAAAACATGAATAAACACACGACACGAAGGGAGAACCCGAAAAATCGCAAAATAAAGCTGAAGAAATGGTATGACCTTTGCTCCTCGAACAACTTTGCTCAATTACAACTTACAAAGACATAAAGATATCATAAGCAATAATGCAAATTCGAAAATTTATGGTTTAAAATATCGAATGATGTGGAAAGGTTCTAGTCAGATAGCTAGCTAACTAGCAATACAACAGGTAAAAAAAAATAAAACTTACTTAGAAGTGAAATTTTCCGAAACATCACGGATATATCAGGTATTGGAAAGTTTCATGCAATTGAGGCGAATGTTACATTCAAAAAACGTTGAAGGACAGAATAAACACTCCAAATATGCAAATGAGTACACATAGATATAATTGGAAATGATTACTTCTGGATAGTATAGTTGAAAAAAAATCATTATGTCACTGGTTTCATGCAATTAAAAATAAAATATTCGAACTTAATGAAGTTTAACGATTAATTTCATTATGTAACAGACATCGAGAAAGGTAAAAAAATTTCATAGTAATTTCGAATAATTAATAAATATAATAAACTTTTTTTCCGATAAAGTTATCCGGATAAAGTTTTTCCATATGATCGAATGAAATTGAAATTGCACAGCAATGCAGATCTACACTTCGTTTTCGCACTTGAATTTTTCTGAAATGAATAGTGTTTAGTGGCATAGCTGATTTATTATGACCTTACGTTCCATGAGATTAGGAAATCATTCTTTTCGTAACTATTTTAAAGGGTCTTTTTAAATGATGAATTCCATATTTCCGCAATAGACGGGTTAACATTTAAAAAGTAGGACTTCTATAAGTTCGTGTAAGTCAAGATTTGGATAATAATACATGTTTGAATTGAGAAATCGATTTCATACTCATTTTAAGAAGCCTAATCTCAAATATATAATTCAAGATAGTACTTTGATCATTTAGAACATCCCTAAAGGATGATACATTATAGGTTTTGAGCTCATTTCACATTTCTGATATGTTACAGTCAATATTTCACGAAACTGTACATTTCTTCTCATAATGAATTTGCACGATGGACTATTCAATAAAATGATGATATCAAACTAGAAATGAAGATGTGATGATGAATCCTTACAAGAAACAATCTCATAATAAAACAATTAAATTTACTATATAAAGATGATAGTCGAAGTCTTTTTTCTCTCTTCTAACCACCTAATCTTACCAAAAAGAGCCAAGTTAAGCTAACAATTTCATATTTAGAAAACATTTAAAGCGAATGCTACGTCGATGAGTTATACGTTGGTACATTCTTCACGTATCACATTCTCTAATAATGAAAGTAAGAAGTGATTAGAAAAACTCCCTGATATGCTAATTCATTTCGTGATAACAAACTGCATCTCACTAAAATATTATTGATTTTAACATAATCAAAACTGAATTACATAATTGAATTAGGATAATAATTATTTTTCAACAAATTTATATTAATAGATTATCAATGCATTAAATTATTTTCAAAAATTTCAAATCTAAAAAAAAAAAAAAAATCGAAATAAAAAATCATAAATGCATAAAAGCCTATAATCAATCAATTTTAATGATCTATCCTATATATATAAATAAGTATAAAATTATGCTATAAGAATAGAAATTATTGTAAAATAAATAAATAAACAACAACAACGACAAGAAGAAAAAAAAAAAAAAAAAAAGAGCGGGTAAAACCTAATTATCAAAGTAACATAACATCATCACTTATAGCAAGCCAATCTTGAACCGATATATTATATGATCAATAATTGCATATGAACAATGAAATATAACTATTTTCATTATTTTTCTTTTTTTTTCTCTCTCTTTCTTAAAATTTAAATGTTTTAAAAATTTCGATTAATTTTTCTATGCCTATTAAATTATATTCAACATAATAAGATATTGTATTAAGCTAACTTATTATGAATCTATTTGGCTTTATATATTTTATAAGATATTCAATTCATTTAATATTGAATATTAGTTTGAAAATAAAATCAAACTTTTTATGTATTTCTACTTCCAAAAGATATATTTGTATGCATTTCCCAAATATACTATATTCGTATTCTTCAGAAAAAAAATTAAGATATCAGATGAATTATGAGAAAAGAGTAATATAAGTAAATGATACTTATTTGTACGTAATTATATTTTAATACTATTATTTTATAATTTATTACATTTGTTGTTTATTGCGCTGAACATATTAAATGCTTCCATTTGGCTAATAATCTTAACTGGGCTCATTTTTGAAATTGAAGAAGTAAGTAAATATTGCGATTATTCTGAAAAGTTATGATAAACTAAGGCTTACTATTTGATTAGACCTTTTTTTTTTTTTTTATTTTTAGGAAATATGATACCGTTGAGATTTTTCGACTTTTTTTCATTGTAAATTGTTAACACTTGTATTGATCATCATTGATAGAATCAATCGTTAATCCTCTTAGTTGTTATCAATCATTTCGAGATAGCCTTCACATTTTTAATCTTTGTATTCAATACAATTCTTTGCTATGAATAAATTGATCTGTGGTATAATTTTCATCCTTTCAAATATTTACATATAAAATGAAATTAAATTATGAATTGAACAGCATTAGTTAGAAATGAAGATACAATCATCAATATATCATCATTTATTCGTTGGATGTTTGTTTAAAGTGGTCAGGTCAGTCAACAACAATTTCAATACTATGAAATTCTTCCGTAGACAACAACATACTATTTTTAGATTGGTTTGTTCCTTCAATTTTTTGTTTTCTCACTTTCTCATACTCATTTTTTCAATTAATCATTCACTTTTTTTTTTTTTTTCCTTCCTTATATAATATCACATGATTATATATATATTTTCTTTTTGCTTTATCGATACACTAATTATTAGGTAAATATTAATTAGGTATTTGATGAAGAAATAACCAATATCATTTAATATTTTATTATCTTTTAATGTATATCTCAAAATGATGAATAATTTTGAATTGATTTTCATAGCTGTAATAGAGTAATAAATAACAAATTAAACTGGAATAGTATGCTCTCTTTACGAAAAAAACAGATGTGAGATGTATAGAGTTTTATACATAACATTTCTTGTTACTATGTATGCCGAATATATTAAAGTGTTTGAAATTTGTAAAAAGAAGATGGTGACATACGTCATACATTTCCATAGATCCATTGTAAATAGGATTGTTATCTTTTTTGTGATACATTATTATGCATAGAATTGATTGAATTAGCATGATCAATGAAATCGATTCGTTTGGGATGTGCTGATTTTACGAAATGTTTTCACAGCTTTTTTTGATGTTATGTAAAAATATATTCTTCTTCTGTTTTTTCTCTTTTTACATTGTTTTTCACAATTCTTTTAGGTGATGAAAATTAATCTAAGGTGATATCGACCGTTTTTCATCGGTCAACATTACTTTAACTTAACTTTTATACTCAATTTCAATCGATTTTTCTAGGTGTTAAATACAAAAAGCTAATGAAACTTTACTCATCTATTTCTGGTTTCCTCTTCAAACAGGAAAAAATTGTAGCACTCTTTAGTTACACGACAAATATATGTTACTAAAATACACATTCTGTCTCTCTTTATTTCACATATTATACATTACAAATTATTAATATTTTATATTATATTTGGTTCTTCTTCCAATCTATTGCAAGCATAGATAATTTTTCATCACAATGATACTTTTCCTCATTCAATATTGCACTTAAAAGATTAGTTTTTTTTTTTTTAATGGAAAAAGAAAGAAGCAAGTCAAACTTTACTTTCATTTAAATGAATTTAAAAAAACAAAATACTGTCATTGAAGGTTTAATTTTCAATTGATCATTGTTGTCATTATGTATATGAAATAAAAAATATTGCCAGTTGATTTCATATTATGTTTAGACACTTCATTGTATAGCAATAAGAGAAAATAAAATTTGTAGATTAGATAATGTTTTCTTATCATTTAGCTTATCTCATTTTCGTAGGTTTATTTCTAATGTTTCAAATTCTTCAAAAATTTTATACTTTTAACTTCATCTTTCCGACTTTTTCCAATAAAATTCCATTCTGGAGGATAAATACGTTTCGTAAATTTGTCACTGTAAGAACAAAGTAGATTTTAGATTTCAATTCACATTTTATTGCGCAATTATGAAATTAAAATCTATTTTGAATGGTTTAAAGTTTTATTCAATCTGTTAAGAGTACAACTCAAGTATTTGAACATACCCTAAATATGACTAATCTGGCACTACTATCGAAGACTAGTGAATGATATCTAGTCTTTTTAATGACTAACATGCTCTTAGTAGTAGTCCATAAAAATTTGTATATTTTGTCCTTTCATGAAGGAAACTTATTTTTTCCATCTTTTAATCCAATACTTTTTAAATGTGCATTGTAGATTGTATAACTTCTCCACCTCTTCTTTGTTCCTCTTTTGTCTCTATTCAATGGGATCTCATCTCTGTTCAGAAAGGTTATGAGGTCAAATCCTTATTTAGAAGATGTGTCAGAAATGTTTTTGTTGTTTTAATTAATAGATGGTATTAGCTTATACATAGCTTTACTTCACATCAATCAATGTATTATATCATGCTTTCACTTATTGGGTTGTCTTTGTCGGTTGCTACTATAAATTGACTTTTTTTTTTGCGCTTTCTCCAGACGATTTTCGTTTGATATATGGTAGAATAGCTTTGACGCTTGCTAGTTTGAGCATCGATTGTACCTTGTAAGATTTGAGTTGATTTCATTGCTAACTCCTGACACTCTGCAGATAAAAAGTCCAAGCTCAGCAATATATATATATATGCTATATGCTTCTTCTCTATACTATGTTAACCGTTCCGACGTTGGAAATTCAATTATAGGCTCTATTTTGTTGAATAGATCATTTAAAAGAAAATGAAAGGGAACAAAAGAATAGAAAATAAAAAAAGGGAAGGTATGATTTGGAACAGTGAAATTGGATCCGCTGCAGGTGCTATCATGAAACGAACAACAACAGGAATTTTCGCCGTTTGTAGAACCTTTCGGGAGTGGGATTAGTTTTGTTGAATGATAAAACTAGATAATCTTCATCCTTGGATAGAGCTTCCTAGAAATAGATGAAGGGCAGAGAAAGAATAAATAATTATAGCTTCGAAGAAATGTTTTTAAATTGTAATAGAAAACTAGTGCAAAAGTAAGTTAGAGAATCATTTTCAAAAAATAACCGGTATAGAATTTCTTGATGTTAGGTTATCATCGCCATATATATTTTTGCATGTATAAAATGTTTCTTTATTTACATCCGTATGAATGATTCAGGTATTAGCTAGCGTTTTCAAGAATAGTAAAAAGTAAGTTCATTCTATTACATACATTCATGAATGTTGTTTTTAGTGTCGTACTTTTTATCCCAAAGAAATGAAAAGTTAAATGTTGATTGATTAGTTGTTCTGTTTTGGAGAAATATGCCCTTTGTTGTTGGCATATCAATGTGCTGAACGATTATGAATGCAGCACTTCTTTTCAAATTCAGATCTGATGCATTCATGTGATTTATTGGTGTGTTGAATTACAATTCGTTGGGATTTATATTCCATTATTATAGTGACAGATAAGCTAGTTATCATTTCGAATACTTGACATTCATACAATTTAATTAGTTTCAAATGCACAACTTCCAATATTATGTTTTAGTTTCACTTTATCAGGGTTCAATCTTGAACAATTTGATTGCAGATAATAAAAAAAAAAAAAAAAAAAATGCATCATCATTTTTCGATACTATGTGTTTTCATTACGGCCTTATTACACAACAAATTCTTTTTTGTTCATATGTTAGCTTCTACAGTTTTGCTTTTTTCAGATGAGTTCTGATGCGGCCACTACTGCGCAAGAAGTGACCGAAGATAGCCAACTGGGTGAAGATCAAACGCCGACTGGAAAAGAACCCAAGGGACAGATTAATGATTTATATACTACACCGACTGCCGAACATTCTCCTGCAACACCTATCGGTGGCTCAAATCATACTGCCTTATCGTCCAAGACATTATCAACGCAAGTCGAAGATCTTCCGGTGATTAATAATCCAGTGAGAGTGCCATTAGTGCCACCACGGCATAAAAAACGTCGCGTTGCGGAGTTGAAATGTTCTGAAGTTAGGTGGTTTCATCGGAAAACCGGAACAGAAACAAAATGGACTCCCTTTAAAGGTTAACTTGTGTTGTAAATTGAACACTTTCAGTCCTAATCAGTTTTTTTCTTTTTTCAAATACGAAGTCGTAGACTCGCGTTGGAAGACAGCGGTAAAAGAAACGGTAGTACAAATTGAAAAATGCAGTCCTGCCAGCTTACAAAAAATATTATAATTTGTTTTGCTGAATCTCGCTGAGACCAGTTTCGGTTATGTCAGTTGCATTTTTATGTCGTTAATGAATGATGCGATGTTGTTATTATTTACAAATTTTATTGTAGGGGTAGATTCGTTGTTGTTGGAAGTATACTGGCGGCATCAAATGCAGATTGATTTGGATCAGACTAGTGAATCCTACCTACGAACTATGAAAATGCCTACATCAGTGGTAGTATTAGACGGATTATATCGAGCCTCCGAGGACCTCACTATATTAAATTCCATCTACTGGAAAGGTCCTGATTTAGTTTTTCATTTAAATGAAATATGCTCTTGAACACTTTTTGAATTGAAGCTTCCATATTTTAGATAATTTCCCCAAACTTTCTCAATTCTTAGGTTGCATATATTTGCATCAATTCGACATTCCTCGATTTCGATTTGTATTTTTCGTTTAGTAAATAAAATTTTTAGATGATACGATCGAGATTCGTCGGGGCACATGGTTTCTGACAGAAAATTTGCAGCCAATTGATCCTAGTATGGCTGATCCCATTGAGGCACATCATCTACATATTTTTCGCTCTCAGACAATTCCTGACACTCCAGTCTTCTCAGAAAAGGAGTCAAGCAAAAAACCAAGTTAGTTCTTGATATTAATGGTTGCTGAAAAGCACATTTTCATGAAAGTGATTTCCTCATATAGTCTTACATTTTGGAATCTCAAGAAGAAATGTATTGTTTCAATGAAGTTCTTAGTTACACTTGAGTTCATTTACTCCGACCCCAATTTTCAGTTCTTGCGGAACTCAAACTGCAGGATCAGTATGAAGTACGGTGGAATTCCATTATTGATATCACGTTGTATAACAATTCCAAAACCAGTCGACTACTGCGTTACATAGCTTGGGGTAAAGGAACTCCTCTAAAACGTGGATATGAAGAAGCGGAATGGGATGACGGTAAACGAATCATCAAACATTTAATTTTGGTTGTTCACGGTATTGGCCAGAAAGGATATGAAAATCTAATTGCAAAAAATACTGACCAGTAAGATTTACTACTTGATTGGTAACTTTGGCAGTTGCCTGACCATTCATTAGTGATTATTTCTGTAATTTCTCATTTATTTTAATATCAAGCTGATTCTATATTATTGTTTTACTTTCGACATGATTATATTTGAAGTGAATGTAAAACATGCGCTGTAACTAGATGCGTTCAATTATGTTAGTCCGAACTGTTTTTCATCAAATCAAATTTGAGATTCAGCATGACATTTTTTGTTGCAGAGTTCGTGAAGCCATATACAGTTGCATGGATAAACATTATCCGGATGAAAAAAGTCGTCCAATGGTTTTACCAGTGGAATGGCGATCAGCTTTAGTTTTAGATGATGGTATTACCGATTATGTCACTTTACCAAAGATGTCCTCAATGCGTAATACTTTAAATTCGACGGCAATGGATATAATGTATTACCAATCTCCGCTATATCGAAATGAAGTGAGTTCTTTTGATTATATATTTTTTTTTTTTTTTTTTTTGAATTACTGCAATTGCAACATTTATTTCTTTGTTCATGCTTTCTCCATTGCTATCGTTATTCAATTGAAGTGTCCCGTTAACTAAACTGAGTAAATAAATGTACTTTAATAGATTTCTTGTTTTTTCCTTATTGTTGCATGTTTTTTTCTTTAGTCTCGTTAATCATCCCAACTTTACGGTTTTATTATGTTCCCTGTTGTGTTTGCAAAAACTGTATCGGAATTAATCTCGTTAAGATTTTCAGATTATGGAAGGTTTGATACGGTCGCTAAATAACGTCTACAGTTTGTTTATAGAAAATTACCCTAATTTTGATGGACCGATCTCAATTTATGCTCACTCACTTGGTTCTGTTATGTGTTATGATTTGCTGACTTGTTGGTCTCCTCTTGTTTTGTATGACAAATATGTGGCTGAAATGATTGTGAGTACTTCTTAGAAAACTGCGGCTAAACATTTTGCGAATTTTTAGTATTTATCCTACATTCATCTGTGACAGAGTAGGGACATTTATCCATTGGAAGATTACTGGATACCAAATGACAAGAGTGAGTAGATTGAGCGAGGGTTAAGCATTCCGAAAAATAATAATTTGAGATGTGATTGCAGAAAATTATTTTGAATATAAGTCACGTTTATGTTTATTTCAGGAGCAACAATTGGCGATGAAGGCAGAAAATGCTGAAATATTGAACGGCTTCCAAGAAGCACGGTTAAGGTAAAGGGAGCGGATCTAGTCGTATTGTAGAAACTGGATGTTAATGATAATTGTCTACTTTAGTTACATCTAACTTAGGCCTTCTATAAATCAGCTTGAATCTTTTTCATTTTTAGCTTAAATTTACAATCTTTTCGAATGCTTTCAAATTTGAAAAAATTTTGTATCGAATACAATCAAAATTTGGATCGAAGCTCTTTTGTGTTTTCAGACTGTTGGAACTTTATGGTGGATTTCAACTGGCTTTCATAACACAGAGACAAAAATTGAAGTTTAAGGTCGTTTCAGGAATCTATTTGTAGAAGCAATTGATAGTTTATTTTTATTTAAATTGGTAGATTTTCTGTCTCCTTATATCGATTCTTTCAGGTTAGAAACATGTTTTGTGTCGGCTCGCCTCTTGCTGTTTTCTTAATTATGAGAGGTTCAACAACATTTATTCCTGAAACCGAGAGTCTCAAGAGAATATACAATATTTTCCATCCATACGATCCAGTGGTGCGTTTTCAAATTCTGCAAGATGGCATATTAGTTAAATAATGTGAGGTAATAGTTACAAATTTGAAAATCATTAATTACTGTTTGTTCTTAGGCATATCGGTTGGAACCGTTGGTGCATAAACAATATCGTTTAATCCGACCTATTAAATTGTTCAGTTCGATTGATCTGCGATCATTGCGAGATTATGCTGTTCTCCCACCGGAAGTGCGTTCTTTGTCCGACGTTAGCTAGTTATGAAGTGTATTATATGTTTCGTTTAGATACATGCAACTTTCCAGCTTCTGCAGACCAAGCAACTCCTACGGTGGTCATGTCGCAATAAGAGTTAACTCTCTATAACGCCCGTCCTGTCGGATGGGAGGTGATATTTCGTACTCTCACTGTAGTATTGGCTACTTTTTTTTTATTAGCTCTGTTTTGGATGATACCCTCACCTTCAGCTTTATTTTGGAAGACGAAGCCAAATGATAGAGTATCGTTCTTCTTATTTTAGCTATTTTATAATCATATGTATCATGCTTATGCTCTTTATTGCTTGTTTGATGTATTTCACTTAAAATTTAATATTCCTTTCTAGATCAACAAGGCTTACATTAAAAAGATAAAAATAAAGGAAAAAGTTGAAAAAGAAAGAGATGCTCCAACAGTAGTTGTTGGCGATAAAGATCATGAAGAAATTGAGGAAGAGGATGAATGTGAAAGCGATGATTCATCAGCTTTACGACCGAGCAGTCCAGGTGTGGTCATTTACGAATTCGATTCTAAATCTTCACGACAGAAATTGGATAGGTTGAAATTGTTTATCACGTTTTATTCTCTTTCTGTTGCAAACTTTGTGACCGTGAGAAATTGTTCAGCTTGAATTTTTTTTCATCCTTTTCAATCATTTTTCATTTAGGTTCATCGCCACGAAGTTTAACGCCTCCACCCTCAGAAAGTGGTGATAATAAGAAGAGCTGGTGGAAATTCGGAAGCAACCGAAAGGAAAAAGAAGCTACCGAGGGATTTGTTGAGGAAGTTAAATTGAATGAAGCCGAGAAATTGATAGAAGAAATTCCTCCAGAAGAAAGTCAGTTGTAATGCTGTCTTGAAAAACTTAACTACCCTAATTAGACTATTTATACTGGAGATTGGATAGATAGAAATACAAACAGATAGGTTGAATATCGTTCTATGATGTGACCAACAGCTTAACCGTCAGATGGATGTATGCTATTGCTTGCCGTAATAACACCATCAGTTTTTTTAAAGGCTGATATTGACTCTAGCAATCGTCTAGCAGTTCTTTCAGCATCATCAGATACGTAAAACGTCATAGTATTACTGACATATTGGATGCTTTTTTTAATGAAATAAATTTAATTTATGTATCAGAGCTTTAACATATAAGTATATATTTCTCGACATTGTTTTCAAGGATTGCCATATCGTATGGATTATCAAATACAACCGCAAATTACTGATCGGAGCTACTGGTCTGTATTCAAAAGCCATTTTGCATACTGGGCTAATCCCGATATTGCGGCATTTCTCGTTAACTGTTTATATCGAGAAGACAAAAAACAAGACGACAGATGTTAATTCATGCAAGGACACGGTCTTCCAGTACTTTACAGTGTGTTTGGATCGGTTTTCCTTGTTTTCATTCCCTCAAATTATTTATGTTGAGATTTTCTTTCGTAAATTAAAACGAAGTAGGCAGATATTCATGTAGAGTAAATGTTTTTTTGTATTGGATTTACCTTGGTTTTCGGGAATCAAAATAACTTCAGAATTGATTGCCTGATAGATTGTATTATGTTGGAGTTTCTGGTCAGCATTATTTTTCTATTATGTCCAACAGGTTATGCCTCCTAATGACTGCACAAAAATTAGCTGATCACAAAAATAGGAGTGGGAATTCAAAGAAAAGTTTGAGCTGTGAATTCAAAAATTCAGTTAACACTATTAATTTACACTGTATTCATTGATGTAACTTTTCTGAGCAATTTTTGTGATAATTATTCAAATAATTTCAAGTTCCTTTACCACGTATATATATGTTCCTTATATTTATTTCTCTGCTTAGGATTTTTCGCCCGAGTTCTTTCGGTGTAATTTGTAGATAGAGATGAGACGGAATTTTCCACCATATCATCTAACAAGTTTTGTATCTCATTGAATTATAGAATATTGTATTCATTATTTTTCATTGAATTATACGTGTATATCTGATTCTTCACATGGTCATTGCTTTAGGATATAGTGTAATAAGGTTTTTTTTTGTGGCGTATTATTTTCTACCCTAGCGTTTATTAAATTTTTGAATTTTGTTTGAGCAATACAGCATCACTGTGAGGATTCGAGCAAGATATCATCTACAAAGAAAACTCCACAGGTCTTCTGATGAAACTCTCGGTAAGCTAACTTCAGTGAAAAATCAACCGACTAAAATGCAATTTTGGAGAGAAATCATTTTAGTCTATCATAAAGCATACGCAAATTCTTTCCCTTATAGTCCATGATGATTTCCAGCATAGTTTTATTAATGAAAGTGCTACAGTTTGTGCAGATTATACAGATCAGTCGTTCGATATTCAATTTCTAGAAAATGAATAGTAGTTGTAAATGATGCCGAAGGATAGCGGTGGTAAAGACGAGGATATCTGATGACAGAGTTGGGAACTTGATTTTAGTCTTGTAATTCGGATTTTTCTTTTCCAGTACGAGTGGATAATGCGAGATGTTGAAAGCAAGTTTACTGCAGGAAAGATACAGAAATGTTTTAAATATGAAATTTGAAATATTAAGATTTTGAAAAATAAAATGTAAGGAAAAGTAAATATATGTGTGATTCTTACTTAATTCTTGTTTGTGAAATCGTTCTGTTTAATCATCTATTTAATGAATGAGTTTATTGAACGTAAACAAATTTTATTTTTTCATTTTTAATTGGGAAGATTTTATCCCACAAAAAAAAAATAAAAAAGCAAAATTTAAAATAGCATTTAATTCAATCTTAAAGTAATGCTCTCAGTAGTTATTATAGAAGTATCCGATCAAAAATTTACTTCACATTTAATATCAACCAGGCCAAGATGATCATCGTGACCTTTTTTGATAACTTTATTTTATACAATCGACTAAATTTAATTATTTGCTCTCAGCTTAATTCAATTTCATATAATGTTACATGGTATTAATAATCAAGCAAACTTGCAAATTTTTGATAATATTTCGTAAAGCATGCGCATCATTTGTTGTATTTTAATTCAAATGCTAAAATGAAATTTCTCTTATTTCTGGAATGAAAATAGTTCTTATAACAGATATGGATATTGTCAAGAAAAAAAATTTACAACTAAAATGACGATCATATAGAAATGATACGTTTAATAAAGATTCATCATTAAAAAGGCTTGCATACATCTATAATCTAATGAACCTAAATGAAAAAAAGAAAATAAAGTAAATTTGATAATATAATTAAAAGCACTTATAATCCCTAAATTTTAGATGTATCATGATAA